>PVJA010055045.1:0-11320 GCA_004027025.1 Myocastor coypus | reverse complement strand
AAAAAAAAAAAAAAAAAAAAAAAAAAAAAAAAAAAAAAAAAAAAAAAAAAATTACCTTTTTTTGGTTTTATTTTTAAAAATTTATTTATTTTTTGTTTGTCTATTTTTTGTGACAGAGCCTTGGTATGTAGTTCAGGCTGGCTCTGTATTCTGTGTAAACTTTCTGTTCCAGCTTCCCAAGTGCTGGGGTTTTAGGGATGTGTCACCAAGATAGGCTAAAGGTATAATTTAAAATTATGACTTAATTGGGGCTGGGGAGATAGCTCCGTGGCACAAGTGTCTGCCTGGCAAGTGCAATGTTATGAGTTTAAACCTGGGTCCCGCAAAAAAAAAAAATATATATATATATGTATATATATATATATATATATATATATATATATATGACTTTTTTTTTTTTTTTTTGCTGGTACCAGGGATTGAAATCAGGAGTTAGCGCTTGCCATGCAAGCACTTACTCTACTGAGTATTACTATTTCGCTGGACTATATTTCTTCTATTTTACCTCAGTTTAAATTATTCTTGTTTTTTTTTTTAAAGACAGGATCTCCCTATGCTGGTCTCGACTCACTATGTAGCCCAGGCTGATCTCAAACTTGCAGCAGTTCTCCTGCTTCAGCCTCCTGGGAAGTGGATCACACTGTGTGGCACTATGCCCTGCTTGTAAATTGTATATTTAATTATATGTATTTTGTCATAATTAAAAACAGACTTCAAAGCCAGGCGTGGTGGCTCACGCCTGTAATCCCAGCACTTGGGAGGCTGAGGCAAGGAGGATGATCGATGTGAGTTCGAGACCAGCCTGGGCTACAAAAGTGAGCTTAAGGCCAGCCTCAACTGCATAGCAAGACCCTGTCTCAAAAAAAACAAAACAAAACAAAAAAAAAAATCAGATTTCATAAATCAGCAATTTTTACTCGTTCCAACAAATAAAACAAAATATGACTTACTTGTTTGTGGTATTAGACATTGAACTCAGGGAGTGATAACTTACATCCCTACATACCTAACCCTTTTAATTTTTTTTATTTTGAGAAACTCAAGCTTGTGGCAATGCTCCTGCCTCAGCCTCCTGAATGGCAGGATTAGGCCGTAACACCAAAGCCTGACTCACATTTTTGTTTGCTCACTACAATATCCCTATGGAGGGCCTGTCATATTCATTTTACAGATAGGAAAACTGAGATACTTCAAGATTGGGTCATTTGCCCAAGGCCATACTGCAAAAAGGCAGCAGAACTGGGTAGGAAGCCAAGCCCCGGGTCATTACACAATTCTTCTTTCTCCAAGCCCTTCAAACTGTGTTTGGGCTTCTTTTGAAACAGATTAAGATCCTGTCTTTCTGTTTTGCATTGGTGGGTGCCCCGCGGTGGAGCCGCATGCCCGGCCTGAGCCTGCCTGTCCTGGGAATCTGGGCTGCTTGGGCTCAGTTTGCCTGTTGGCCTTGACCTGGGGCCATTGTCCAAACTTTGCTGTCACCACTGTTGCTCTGTGCTATTGCAGTCTTATTTTCCTGGTTGTTTTCCTAGAGTCCCCATTCAGCCTCCTGGACTGGCGACAAGCTGCGTATCAAAAACGACTCCAGGTTTTCTGTGATGTGCTAACGGGTGAACAGGGAGCTGCTGGGAAGGACATTAGCAGGGCTAGACTGCAAACAGTGTTAAATGTTGGGAGGGGGATGGCAAGATGGCTCAGCAGTGTAAAGTGCCTGCTTAGGCAAGTTTAGGCAAGCTTAGGCAACCACAGAGACTGTGGTTCTATCCTCGGCACCACATGCTATGCCAGCTCCACCCCCAGGGTACGCTCTGCCAGCCATAATAAAAATAAATAAATAAATAAATAAATAAATAATTAAAATAAAAGAGCCAAGCTCTAAAAACAAACAAAAAACAACAACAACAACAAAAAAATGAGCTGGAGCCAGGCGTGGAGGCACACACCTGTAATTCCAGCACTGGTGAGATGGCTCAGTGGTCTAAAGTACCTGCTTAGACAAGCTTAGGCAACCACAGGGATCATGGTTCAATCCCGGCACCACATGCTGCACCAGCCCCACCCCCAAGGCAGGCTGAGATGGCCATAATATAAAAAAGTAAATAAAGTAAAAAAAAAAAAAAAAAAAAAGGCTTCCTTCCAGTATGTGTTTGGCACCTTTGTCAAAAATAAGGTGACTGAGGGGCCTGGCAGGATAGCTCAGTGGTCTAAAAGCGCCTGCTTAGGAAAGCTTGGGCGGCTGATTGGACTGTGGTTTGATCCCCGGCACCACATGCTGCGCCAGCCCTGCCCTCAGGGCAGGCTGAGCCAGCCATAAAAAAAAAATAAAGAAACAAACAAAAGTTCTGAAACAAGAAAAAAATAAAAATAAAATAAAAAATAAATAAATAATTTTTAAAAAGGTGACCGAGTATATCTGGAGTTGTTTCTGTGTCTTCTAATTTGTTCTACTTATCCTCTGGCCTGTTTTTTCTTTTCTTTCCTCCTCTCAGTACCATGCTGTTTCTATCATAATAACTTTATAGTATAATTTGAAGTTGGGGATGCCTCCTGCCCTGTGATTCTTTTTTTTTCTTTTCTTTTCTTTTGAGACAGGTCTGGCTATATCATTTTGGCTGGCCATGAACTCACTATGTAGACCAGGGTGGCCTCAAATTTGAGACAGGCCTCCAACTTTGGCCTCCTGAGTTCTGGTATTGCAGGTGTGTGGCACCTTGGCTCTTTTATCCTTTTATTTTATTTTCATTTATATATTTGGTATAAGGTCTCACTATGCAGATTGGACTCATGGTGATCCTCCTGTTTTCAGCCTCCCCAGTACTGGGGTTACAGGTGTGTGCCACCATACCTAGACTCGGTGGCCAGCTCAGTGCGCCCTGGGAGGTAGGGCTGGCATAGCACTTGGAACTGGGGATCAAACCCTGGTCCCTGTTCTTGCCAAAGCGGCTTTAGCACCTCCTTTTCTGCTGTTTTGCTGGAAATGGATCTGCATGCTCTGGTTCTATCCCCTTTGATTTCTTTGCTATGGCTTTATGCGTTCCTACCTCACTGGCCATCTTTGTGCTTCCAGATGTGTCCGACTCTCCTTTATAGAGTCTGCACTTACTGGTTCCTTCCTCCTGGATTGCTCCCGCCTGTCACTTTCTAGCCTGGATCCTTCCCATCCTTCAGGTCTTGTCCATCAATCAGGACCTGTTCAGTTGTAAGTGACAGGAGTGTAGTGGTGCATGCCTGTAATCTCAGCACTTGAGAGGCTGAGGCAGGAGGATTTCCAGCAATTCAAGGCCAACCTGGGCTACACAGTGAACTCAAGGCCAGCCTAAACTGCACAGAGAGACCTCATCTCAAAAAAAAAAAAAAAAAGTAAGTGAAAAGAAATAAACTTCAAATGGTTTAAGCTGTAGGAGTCCCTCCTAGGTCCTCATTTTGATCCAAGAAGTCAGTATTTGTAATCCCAGAGTTACATCATTGGAATCTCACCAAGGTAATTCCAATCTACCACTTCCCATGTAACCCATGGCAAAAATAAATCACTTAAACATGTTTATAATTATTGGGGAGTTAAGGGGCTCAAGTCCAGCCACAAAGATGGTTCTCTGGAACAAAGAGAGTGATCCAAGGCCTCACCTGGGGTTTATTTAGTGGAGGAGTGGCTTGAGGAGGAATGACTGAGAATTGTGGGAGACAGGTGAATACTGTGAGCTGAGCTAGGTAGGAGGCCTAGCTTTACCTCTGCCACCTGCAGAGGATATGCAGAGAGAGTAATCTGCATGATATTATTCAGATATATCTAATGTTTTGGGCAGCCTGGTGCTTTCATGTAATCTTTCAAGTCCCAGGAAGTCATGGCCTCTGTCTCGAGGCTCCTTCCCAGCTGGCAGCACGGAGCATCAGCTCTTCGACCTGTCTTAACCAGGTTCATTAAGGAGCAGCAGGTGTAGATTACCAGGGAGACACACATACCACCTTCAAAGACTATCACCAACACCTCAGCTAGACCAATATACATTGCTTAAGGCCAATTGAGAGGATAGACAAAAGTCCTAGCTAGCTTTTACATATCAATACAAGGAAATAGGACCAGGCTCAGTCAAAATAGAGACAGTAGCTCTTCCTTCAAGGAGAGCTGGTCAGGTGGTCCTCCACATTAAGCCAACCCGGGATTTACTGGCTCACCTAACTGAAAAGTTGAGGAGTAGAACTGCCTCAGGGGCAGCAGGCATCAGGAGGGCTCTCTCTTGAGCTGGGGGGAGAGGAGGCATCAGGAGCACAAGTGATTTTACCATGCACAAAGGGCTGAGGATACAGCTCAGTGGCACAGCACTTGCCTGGCAAGTGCAGGGTCCTGAGTTCAATTCCTGGTACAAAAGAACAAAATACAATACATGAGATTTCTCTTTGTTTCTGGGCTCTCCTGATGGGGAGGCTGGTCTCAGGCATCCAAGTCTCTTGTGATGGCAGGGAACTTGCTGCAGCAAGAGACTTGTAATTTTCTTATACACAAATTCATAATTTTTCTTTCCCATTGGCTCTAATAAACATCCTAGTGTAGTTTTATCACCAGGCCAGGGCCAACTCCAGAAAGTCTCACAAAAAGTACACACCAGGTACACAATAAGACACTGAGGCTATGTGAGTGTGGTGGTGCACACTCAGGTGTTGTATGGAAAGAACAAAGACCTTTACTGGAGAGGCTGGGGCTGGAGCTTCTGGTCACCTACCCAGATGGCTGGTGCCCATTGAGAGTATTAATCTTAATTGTTTATCCTTTGGCCAAGTAGGTGTAGTCGCTCTCTTTATCTTGAGGCATGGCCTTCAACAGATGTGCCTCCAGCTACAGCTGTGAGGTGCTCTTTCTTGTCACCTGCACTGACTCCTTCCAGGGCCTAGTTCTGTCTTACTGTCTATAATATTTCTACCTGAATTAGCTGTCTACAATACCCAAACCGGTAATCCTACCACTTTGGGTGGCTGAGGCAGGAAGATCACAGGTTTGAGTCCAGTGTAGGAAAGTTACTCACTTAGCCAGATCTTGTCTAAAAATGATGTTAAAAAAAATTAAAATACGGGGGATATAGCTCATTGCAAAGGCCTTGAATCCAATCCTCCGCACTAGAAAAAATAAAAAGGAAGACACAGCTACAACTTATTTGGTTGTTTATTTTTATTTTGTATTTAATGCAGGGTCTACGAGGGAGGTCTCACTACACAGACTGGACTTGTGGTGATTCTCCTGTTTTTAGCTTCCTAAGTTCTGGGATTACAGCACATGTCACCAAGCCTAGTCTCAATCGCCATCTCAGGGTTCCCCTGGGGTGGGGCTGGCATGGCAGGCCGGAGATTGAACCTCCAACCCCTGGATCTGCCAAAGCAGGCACTTTAATCCCCTGAGCTATCTGACTGGTCTGTTGGTTGGTTATATTTATTTATTTTTTTGGAATCAGAGATTGAACTCAGGCCCTTGAGCTTGCTAGGCAAGCTCTTATTTTACTGAGCTGTCTCTCCAGTGCCTTTGGTTGTTTATTTTTTTTTTAAGAATTTTTTATTTTATTTATTTATTTTTTTTCTTGTTTCAGAACCTTTAGCCGGGTGTGGCGGCTCACGCCTGTAATCCCAGCGCTCGGGAGGCTGAGGCAGGAGGATTGGTGCGAGTTCGAGACCAGCCTGGGCTACAAAACTGAGCTCAAGGCCAGCCTCAACTGCATAGTGAGACCCTGTCTCAAAAAAGACAAAAAAAGAACCTTTGTTTGTTTATTCACTCATTTCTATGGCTGGTTCAGCCCACCCCGAGGGCAGGGCTGGCGCAGCATGTGGTGCCAGGAATCGAACCTTAGTCCCTGAAGCCGCCCAAGCTTTCCCAAGCAGGCGCTTTAGACCACTGAGCCATCCCGCCGGGCCCCTGGTTGTTTATTTTTGAGACAAAGTCTCATTAGGCACTTCAGGCTGGCCTTAAGCTCACTATAGAGGGCAAATTAGGCTAGACCTTCATACAGAAGAAATGTTAGATGTCAGATACACTGAGTCCACATTCCCCAAAATTGACGGATGAATTGTAAAGAACAGTGAAGGCTAATAGTAGGGAAATTTATTTATTTATTTATTTATTTTTTGGCTTTTTGAGACAGGGTCTCACTGTGCAGTTCAGGCTGGCTTTGAGCTCACTTTTGTAGCCCAGGCTGGTCTCGAACTCGCAGCGATCCTCCTGCCTCAGTCTCCCAAGTGCTGGGATTACAGGCGTGAGCCACCACGCCCGGCTGGGAAATTTATTTTTTAATTTTAATTTTAATTTTTATGTATTATGGCTGGCTCAGGCTGCCCTGGGGGTGGGCCTGGTGTAGCATGTGGTGTCAGGGATCAAATCATGGTCCTTGAGGTTGCCTAAGCTTGCCTAAGCAGGCACTTTAGACCACTGAGCCATCTCACCAGCCCTGTAGGAAAATTTACTGGAGAAAAGGAATGGGAAATAAAAATAGCTCTGAGAGAGAGGAGAGGTCTTGAATGATTGTTAAGGAACCATTTCTCAAGGGAATTTTTTTTTTTTTGCAGGACCAGGGTTCGAGCTCATGACCTTGCACTTGCTAGGCAGGCACTTGTGCCATGGAACTATCTCCCCAGGCCCCAAAAGAAGTTTTATAGACCACAATCATGAGGCAAATATAATATGAGTCAAAATTATGATTAACCAATCAGATTGCAAGTAGTCACTTAGGTACTATTGATCCAATGGTGGTAAGGGCTTATGGGTGGGTGACATCATGAACCTTGGTCAATAATCTGTAATCTTAGCTTTACTGGGTAGAAGAGCATAACCCACTCCTAATAAGAATGGCAATGGTGATACCAATAACCTCAAGCTTCTGTTTATCCCTTAGGGAAGTGTGTAAATCTAGCCGCTGCGACTTTAATCTTCAAGTGTGCCTCTAGCCATAGCCCTGATACATTCTCTTCTTCTGTTTGGACCCCTTGAAGGCCCAACCATCTGACCACCTACTACATTTCTACCTAAATAAGTAAGCTGCAATATTCCTCCTTCTGAAGAGGTTAGGGGAGAAGGGTGTGGTTTCCATCTAGCTGCTTCAAAGGGTCTGTGCAGGGAAAATTGTAGTCAGAGCCTCCTCCAGAGGGCCGATGTAATGGGCCTTAGCCTGAAATCACATAGCACTTCAGTACTTAGGAATTCCTTATACAAGATGGATCTAGCGGATCCCAGTAAAAGGAGTCTGGCACCTTTGTCCTTGGTGCCATCTGCATGATTTTTACAGCAAACAGAAACACCAAAATGACACCAGGGCCGGGCGTGGTGGCTCACGCCTGTAATCCCAGCACTTGGGAGGCTGAGGCAGGAGGATTGGTGCGAGTTCGAGACCAGCCTGGGCTACAAAAGTGAGTGCAGGACCAGCCTCAACTGCATAGCGAGACCCTGTCTCAAAAAGACAAAAATAAATAAATAAATAAAATAAAAAAAACAAAATGACACCAGGGTTATTTTATGTCAAAGGGCACCGATAGTGATCATTCCAAAAATATTAAACCCTGATCCCTGGCGTCTAAGGCTTTTACGTGATGTACAAGGAGGAAGCGCAAGGGCCACATGGAGCAGCCTGGCAGTTCTGCTGCTTAGCTAGCAGGGTGAGATCACTGGTCACGAGGCTAGATTAAGTATCATCAGTTACAACCAGCCAACCTCATGGCAACCTGAATGTTTGTTTACATTCTCATGGCTAAGGGGTTAAAAATGTAATTACAAACTCATGGGCCAGCCTGATAGCTCAGCAGACTAAAATGCCTGTTTTGACAGAGCCCAGTGGCTGGGGTTCGAACTCAGGAATGCTATGCTGGCCCTACCCTGGGGTGCTCTGATGAGACTGGGTGTGGTGGTACATGCTTGTAATACCAGCACTTTATGTATGTATGTATGTATGTATGTATGTATGTATTTATATTATGGCTGGCTCAACCTGCCCTGGGGGTGAGGCTGGCACAGCATTTGGTGCCAGGGATCGAACTGTGGTCCCTGCAGTTGCCTAAGCTTGCCCAAGCAGGCGCTTAAGATCGCTGAGCTATCTTGCCAGCCCAATCCCAGCACTGAAAACAGGAGAAGCTGAAAACAGGAGAATCACTATGAGTCCTGTATCCCCTGTCCTAAATGTATAAAAAACAAACAAAACCCATGAATGCAGTTACTGAGCTGGGCAGCTTCAAAAGAGCAAAGTTTGAAAAATAGTAATTTCCCTGTTGTATTTTTTTTCCTTTCACTTCTCCTCCTTGTTGTTACTCAGAAAAATCTTTCTCAGTGCTGGGGCTGTTCCTCTTATCTACAGTTGTATAAGAAGGGGCAGCTTTAGGGCTACTTGAAAACTTATGTTGTTGATCTGTTCTGAAACAAAGCAAGTGCCTGGTTATTTAAATTAAACAGAGCGAGAATCTGGATCCCAATATTAAATGCCAGCCTATTAGTAACAAACAAACATTTTCTAATTAGAACTGATAGTCCTAGGTTCTTTTTTTTTTTTTTTTTTTACTTACTTACTTACTTAATTAATATTATGGCCAGCTCAGCCTGCCCTGGGGATGGGGCTGGCATAGCATGTGGTGCCAGGGATTGAACCTCAGTCCCTGCGGTTGTCTAAGCTTGCCTAAACAGGTGCTTTAGACTGCTGAGCTATCTCACTGGCCCAGCTCTAGGTTTTTTACTTATTATTTATTTAAAACTTTATTTATTTATTTATTTATTCATTTATTTATGTTATGGCCGGCTCAGGCTGCCCAAGGAGTAGAGCTGTCACAGCATGTGGTGCTGGGGATTGAACTGCAGTCCCTTCGGTTGCCAAAACTTGCCTAAGCAGGCACTTTAGACCACTGAGCTGTCTCACCAGCCCCTCTAGGTTTTTAGATGAGAAAGACAGTTTAAAATAACAAGACTGGGGCCCAGCGGGATGGCTCAGTGGTCTAAAGCGCCTGCTTCAGAGCTTGGGTGGCTTCAGGGACCACACTTCGATCCCCAGCACCACATGCTGCGCCAGCCCTGCCCTTGGGGCGGGATTAGCCGGCCATAAAAAATGAGTGAATAAACAAACAAAGGTTTTAGCCGGGTGTGGTGGCTCATGCCTGTAATCCCAGCACTTGGGAGGCTGAGGCAGGAGGATTGGTGCGAGTTTGAGACCAGCCTGGGCTACAAAAGTGAGCGCAGGACCAGCCTCAACTGCATAGCGAGACCCTGTCTCAAAAAGACAAAAAAACAAAAAACAAAACAAAAAAAAAAAAACAAAGGTTCTGAAACAAGAAAAAATAAATAAATAAAATTAAAAAAAATAAAATAACAAGACGGACTAACAAAGGTATATAAAGAGTAAGGACAAGAAACTCGCTGGCTGGCTGTCATCTCTCTAGGGCAGCAGCCCACCAGGTCAAGGCAAAAGGTTCCAGTCAGTAAGAGGACAGGGAGCAAGAAGCAAGCCAGCCAGTCCATAGCAGAAAGGACTGGGGTAAGCTGTCACACTTGGAATCTGTAAACGTCATCCTCAAGCTTCAGCTGTGTGTCACACTGTCAGTGTCAGTAGTGACAGAAGCAGGGCTTTGAGTGTGTTGACTCATCAGGGCGAGCCCTGGGGAAACTGTCCTAGTAAATTTTTCAGCAGACTGAAGGCTGGATTTCCTTTTTTTTTTTGGCGTTACCAGGGATTGAACTCAGGACCCTTCACTTGCCAGGCAAGTGCTTATTCTACTGAGCTATATCCCTAGCCCCCTGAAGGCTTTATTTCTGAAACTTGTAGAGGTAATGATACGTAACCTGGGTTATACATGGGTTATTGTATGTTGTGTGTTGGTGCCAAAAGAAACAATGAGAAGACCCAATGAATAAGCTTCAGAGGACTCACTGAGACTTGTCTCTCTCAAAGTGAGCCAGGAGCTCCAGAAAGAGCTCATCTTTATTGAGGGTTACAATCAGGCTAAGGAATGTGCAAAACTACTTTGGCTAATACAGATTACAAATCACTATGTCTTCTACTATTTACCTAACACTAGGTTCACACAGATGCTAATATATTAAACAAGCGGGGGAGGAGACTACCATTAGCATCCCAAGCAAGAGGTCAACAAACAGGGCACCAGCAAGAGAAGCTGCTATCTGCAGTTGTAAATCCCAGCTTTCTGGGACCTACAACAGACAGCGGCCCTCCCTGGGCTCTGTTTCTTGTTTCTTACTTCTTGGGATATCAATTGGGCTTTTTTCATATTACTATAATGGGTGTATGAGGTCAGGCCAGTGACAGACACTGAAGCCTGTGCTGGTTGTAGGGGTGTTTTTGCCAGATCTCCAGCTTGACCTTGCAGAACAAATGGTGGGTGCAGGTCTGACTCTGTGTCATTGGTGGCGGGTTTCCAAACAGTGGCAGGAAGCAGTAGCAGGAAAGCTTTGGCCAAGACAACTTTGACCGAGGTGACCACAGCATATCTAGCCAGTCCTAAGAGCGCTACGTCCATCTGTAAACAGGGTGTACTCAGCATCTGTCAGGGGTTTCATTTTTAGGCCCCGTGTAGGACAGTTAGGTCTCAGCCCAAGGTGAGTGGTCAGAAAGACAGTGGCTACTAGAATGGGAAGGCAAAGGTGGAGGTAGCCCTTAGCAACTGGATGCAAGTATTTGCACTGGTAGGACATTGGGCACTCCCAGGGGCAAAAGTCTAAGTAAGTATCATTGTTTTTGCAAACTCAAGGATCCAGACTTTATAGAAGCCTACAGCTCCAAGAAATACGCAGTTTTTTTTTTTTTTTTCTTGTAATCAGTTTCTACCAGATATTGTAGCAGAGCTTTTATACCTTTCCAGCAGGCTCTTAGGTACCCAAATTGATAGAGCCTGGTTTGTTCTATCTATTAGGGCCCTATAGGGTGCAACTCACTTTTCAGGGCTGACAGTCCAAATTTTCTTCTATCAAAATGGGTAGCTTAGAAAGAATTGTTGACAGTAGTATTGGGTGGGTATTAGAAGACACCACCTGACGAGGATAGGCGCATCTCTTTGGAAGGGGGGGCATGTGGCTGACTGCAAGCAATGGTTACCTGGAACCAGTTCAATTGGCTGGAGGTAGATGAGTCAGGAGCAGGGAGTGAAGCTGTAGGGGTTGGCAGCAACTGCAACAACTGCCAAGGCTGCCAAGGCAGAATTCTTCAGAAGAATGGGCCACTTTTCTTTTCTTTTCTTTTTATTTTGCTGTTGTTTTTTATTTTTTTTAACTTTTTTTTCAATTCTTTTATTGTTTCCTTTTCTTTTCTTTCTTTCTTTCTTTCTTTCTTTCTTTCTTTCTTTCTTTCTTTCTTTCTTTCTT
>PVJA010055044.1:0-11325 GCA_004027025.1 Myocastor coypus | reverse complement strand
TTTTTTTTTTTTTTTTTTTTTTTTTTTTTTTTTTTTTTTTTTTTTTTTTTTTTTTTTTTTTTTTTTTTTTTTTTTTTTTTTTTTTTTTTTTTTTTTTTTTTTTTTTTTTTTTTTTTTTTTTTTTTTTTTTTTTTTTTTTTTTGTCTCTTTCAGACAGGGTCTCACTACACATTTCAGGTTGGCCTTGAGCTCACTTTTGTATCCCAGGCTGGTCTAGAACTCGCACTGATGTTCCTGCCTCAGCGTCCCAAGTGCTGGATTTATAGGCATATGCCACCATGCTCAGCTGCCTTGATTTTTTTAAAAATCATTTTTTAATGAGAAAAAAGATAAAATGTCAATTAAATAGTTTCAAAAATAGGTTAGTAGGACATTTATACTAATTAATACATTACACATTTTTGTCTTTGCAGTATTTATTCACAGGAAATGATGTACACAATAACTTGTCTAACCACTATTAGTACAAGCTTTTCTTCTCATTCAAAAAATGTAGCTGATTTCTATCCTATCTTGTATATACACATATATGTTTTTTCTCTACAAAATGGTCCTATATTTAAATCCTCCTTTTTTGTTTTGTTCTGTCAGAGAGAGTTTTTCCATTACTGTTAGAGAAGCTTATCTGGAGAAGTATTTAAACGATATTTTCATACATGATGTCAGTCTAAATATTGTACCTACTGGAATTGAACAAAATAACCCAACATAGTCCATTTGTCCATAACAGGATTGAGTTACGAGCACAACTCATAATCATCCAAAGTTGTTGACTTGAGCCTTCCACAGCTCGGTATATTAATATGGCTTTACTTTTCATGCATCGTGGTTACAATTTTCTGACTGATGTTAAGATCAAATCAATGCAAGACCTAGGTAACTAACAATGAAACTTTTGGTATCTGATAAGGTCAGTCAAATCTCCTCAGGATTTACTCTGGAACTACATACAGCACATAGTGGACATTCTGTCAGTGTCAGCCATGTGGATGAATCACAGCATTGCTTGACCAGTTTGTTGTCTGTGAAAGACTAAGAGATTTTTCTCTCTCTTGGTGACTCTCCTTAGGCACACAATGCATCATTGATCATTTTCCTCTGTGGCCGCATAGTCTCATTGATCAGAAAATTTGGGACATCACTGAGTTATAGGATGTTACAGTACAGGTTCTCTTTGGTTCTGAGGCCTCATTGATCTTGATGGGGTAGAGCCAAAATATTTACTATCTTTTTAGGGTATCTGTCTAATTTTTGGTCTGAAAACTTTAGTTGTTAAACAATGAGAAGACAAACTTACTGATATTATTATGTTATAACAGAGGCAGTTAAGCTTACCATCACTATCTGAGTATCACATACCTTAGACATAAAAAAAAAATAAAAACCCCGCTATTTTCTAACAACTGTGGATGTTCTAATATTTAAATCCCTATAAAATTTTAAAAACCATTATACATTTTTACAGATATTTAGAAATCAAACCATATTCAACATTGCAGCATGACAATTTTGCTACATTTTTCTTGTTCCTCATTTACATTTATTAATTTTACATATATTTACTGTAAAGAGAGTATAGCAATATTTGATATTACATTAGAATAAGTATGCATTTACAAGACAAAAATGACAGATATATTAAATATGGTTTTAATATTACATATTGCTATCTGCAGTGCAGTTACTTAGTCCTCAGATATCAGCATATAGATTTAGTCAGAGTGAGAATTTCACTCACTAACTGCTATTTTCAAAAATCTGATGGAAGTTCATTGGACCATTGCCTTAACCATTTTGTTTATGTAAATGTATTCTTTTTTCTTAGGATATTTCCCCACTTCTTTCTTTTCTCTCTTTATGTTATCTAAGCCTTAAGTTCTCACTTTCCATTTAACTATTTTATACCTTTCAATTTTATTTCTTTTTTAAAATTCTTACACTAGGCAGACTATATGATATTTACACATGCAGGACTGGTTTATTTCACTTATGAGTATGTCCTCAAGGTATATTCACTAATTTATGAAGGCTTCAAGATTATTTCTCTTTATGGGTGAGTGATACTCCATTGTATAAAATCACGACATCTTTTCATCTATTCCTCAGGTGATGGGCATCTTCGTTGATTCTAAGATTTGGCTCTCTAGTTGTGTTGTTATAAACATAGGCACACATGTATCAATATTATATGATGTATTCAGTTATTTCTGCAAAATTCTGAGAAGTAGGATAGCTGCGTTGAACAGAATTTCTATCACTAGTTTTTTGAGGAGTCTCCACACTGATTTCCATAATGGTTGCAGCAGTCTACACTTCCACCAACAGTGGAGAAGGGCTCCTTTTTCCCTACAGCCTCTCCAATATGTGTTGTTGGTTGATTTCCTTATGATAGTCTTTCTTTGTGAGGTGAGATGGTGTCTCAGTGTTGTTTTAATCTATATTTCATGAATTCTTGTGATATGCAGCATTTTTCTCTTGTACTATTTACTTCTTGTATTTCTTCCTCTAAGAAGTGTGTGTTCATCTCAGATGTATATTCTGGATTTTGTCTTTCAATATTGAGTCAGTAATGATTTTTAGTTCTTCGTATATTCTAGACGGAAAAACTTTATCTGAGTGGTTATTAGTTAAGACTGTTTCCACATTTGTGGGTTATGTTTTCATTCTGTTGGCAATTTCTTTTAATGTCAAAAACTGCTCATTCAGGAGATAGCTTGGTGGCACAGTGAGTGCCTGGCAAGTGCAAGGTCATGAGTATGAATCCAGGTCCCGCTCTCCCCAAAAAATTTCTCAATAAAAGGGGTCCTCATTGTTAATTCTTTCAAGTATTAATTGTGCAGTGTGATTTTTGTTCACAAACTGTTTATACCTGTGTCTTCAAGACTTCCTCCTACATTGTCCTCCAGGAGATTTAGTCCTTCTGTTACAATTTTTAGATCTTTACTCCATTTTTACTTTAGTTTAGTGCATGGTGATAGATCTGGGTCAATTTTTTGGCATGTAGAGAGCCAGTTTTTTCACCACCATTTGTTAAAGTGACTATAATTCTTCTAGTAGGCATGTTTTTCCCTTTATCAAGGATAAAATAGCTGAGTATGTTTTTAGTTGGATCGTATCTTATATTTTATTGATCTATAGGTGTATTGTTTTTAACAAAACGATACTGGTTTTTTTTTTTAATCACAGTAGCTCCGTAATCTAATTTCAAGTGAGGAATTGCAGTGCCTCGTGCCTTGTCTTTGTTGCGCATGACTGCCTTTGCTATTATACATCTTTTCTGGATCCAAATAATTTTAGGAACCATTTCTCTAGATCTGGGAGGTATGTTGGTTTTATATTAATAGGGGTTGCATTAAATCTGCATAGAATTTTGGGAGTATGGCTATCTTCACAGTGTTCTTTTTTCCTATCCAGGAGCAGGGAATAACTTTCCATTTTCTGAAATCCTATACGATGACTTTTTTTTTTTCAAAGTATTACAATTTTCTTTGAATTTTCTCTTCTTTATTTAGATTAATTCGTAAGCATTCCTTTTTCTGCAATGCTATTGTAAAATGTACTGCTTCTCTTCTCTGCTGGAGGGTTGAAAATGTAAGTTAACAAACTGGAGAAAAAGAATGGCTATGGGGATAGCCAATATTTTGGCACTAGCCCTTCAAGGTCAGTAGGAACTCAGGACATAACAGAACCTGTGCTGTAATATTCTATAACTCAGAGATGTCCAAATTTTCTGGTGAAGGAGATAATGGGACCTCAGAGGAAAAGGATAAATGAACTATAGTGTGTCTAAGGAGAGCCACCCAGATTAAAAAAAAAACATTCTCTCAGGCTTTCACAGAAAGCAAACTGGTCAAGCAATCGTAGTGACTCATCCCAAAGGCTAAACACTGAGATCAGTTTTACAAAGCACTGTACATGGTTCCAAAGTTAATCTTGAGGGGATTTGACTTTGAAAGATACAAAAGATGAATGTTTTGTTATACAGGTCTTGCTTTAACTTGCCCTTAATCACCCAGCAGAAAACCTGAATTACAAGGCATAAAAAGCAGAACTAGATTAGTATGATGAGCTGTAAGAGTCTTAAATCAACAACTTTCTACATTGCCAGTTTCACCGGTAACCCACTACAATTATGAAACATTGTCCTATATATACATCAACTTCCTCTCCATTCAACGAAGAGAAATTTTTTTCTTCTTTTTTTTTGTTTCCTTACCAATATCGATTGGAAAATGTATCATGATATATCCTGCAAAACACTTTTAAAGTTTAGTGGAAAAGTGAAATACTTCCGCAACAAAGAACAGCTAATGAAATTCATGGTGACCAAGAGAGCCCTACACAGAGTAATAAAGATATTCTAGAAAAGGATCAAAAGGACCACAACTCCATGAGTAACAATGAAAAGAACCCACCATACAGGACAAAAAAATAAACAATTGAGAAAATTAAGCAACCAACAACAGAAAAATAACATGTGAAACTGAAATCACTACATATCAATTATAAAACTAATGTAAATAGCCTCAATTTACTAATTAAAAGAACAAGATTGGCAGAATGCATTAAGAAACAAAATCCAAAAATATTCTGTGCATAACAAACACATTTAATTCATAAAGAAATTTACAGGCTGAAAGGCAATAGAGGAAAAAAAAATACTACATACTGCAGGAACTCAGAAAATAAAAAGAGGTAGCAGGCCTGTTCATAGTCTGAATTTCAAACCAAGGGTGATCAAATGAAGTAAAGAAGGCTGCTATATATGGGTTAGCAGAAAAATAAAAGAGAAAGTAACAGTCACAAATGTGTATGCACAATTTAAGGGAGCACTCAGCTACATAAGGGAAACATTAATGGACATGAAAACTCTAACATCCAATACTATAATCTTAGCAGAACTTACCATGACTTATCCTAAAAAGATAGTTCAAGTAGATAAAAAAATAGCAAACTAATAACACAACTAACACAGAACTTCAAACAAATTGACTTAGTGAACATATACAGAGTATTACACCCAACCCCTTCTGAATAAACACTTTTTAGCTGCACAGGGGCCATTTTGTGAAATAGACAATATGCTAGTCCATACATCATGCTGAAGTATATGAAAGAAAATGGAACTTATCCTATGTTTATTGTCTGACCACAGTCCAATGAAACTGAAAATCTACGAAACACGAAACCACCAAATCCCCATAAATACATGGAAATTAAATAACATCCTTGTTATGGTTTATGTCTAGTTGTCTGCCCAAAGCCTGATGCACTCATGCAACTTCTATAGACTGAGACTTGACTCATGAGTCACTGGGACTAAGTGACAGTATTGATTTAAAGTTTCAGACTTAATCCAAGATCCCTGGGATTATGTGTTTTGAGTACTTGTGGAATTATGGGTGTAGCCTAAGGCAGATAAACTGAGGTGGAGAACCTGAATGTAATATAAAAAGAAACAGAGACAGATTGAGGCGGTGGCTCTCTGTTCCCATGTTGGGTCTGTTGCCTCTGTAGCGAATGTTGGTGTTTCCACCGCCATGAACTGGATGCTCTCTGCCCTGCTCCACTCAGCCTTGAGCCAGCTGAATATGGACTGAAACCTCCAGTAACTGTGAGTCAATAAACCTTTCCTTCCTTCATTTTGGGTGTCAAGTATTTGTCCCAGCAACGAGAGAAAAGTAACTAAGATAGAATTTCGTACTGAGAGGACTGGGATCATTGCTGTGCCTATACCTGACCATGTGGATGACAAGCTTTCGGGAATGGCTTATAGAAGAGATAGGAAAGGTTCAGAGATGTTGTCTACAAGCAAAGCACTGGAATGGCTTCTGCTGTTCTCTTTGGGAGATTCTGGTCAGAGCTCAGCCCAGAAGACTGGCTTGAATCCTGGGTATGAAGAATGGCTTAAGAGCAGAGATTGGAAAGGTTTGGAGAAGTCATCTACTTGTGAAAAGCTGGAAAAGCTTTGGCTATTCCCTAGGGGAGATTCTGGTCAGAACTCAGAAGACCTGCCTGTAAAGACTAGGCTGAGGAGGTTTATGTGGGAAAAAGGGCATCACTGGTCATTGGACTCCAGATCATTTGTGCTATGGATTGGCTGAAAGTCTTTTGGAATTTTCCTTGTAACCAGAGACTTTACCTAAGACTGAGATTAAGCATAGAAGACTGATCAATCTTTCAAGAGATATTTCAAAGAATCAAACTATTGGGGCAGTGATATGGTTGTTATTGGTGGCTTTTAGCCAGATTTATGTTGAAAATTAAGAGCAAAGAACCAAGGATGACTTAAAATGTGAGTTTGGCCAGAAAGGAAGCACCAGGAGAGCTGTGGACGGCACAGATGGAGCTAAAAGGATCTCCATTGCTGGGAAGGAACAAGAGAATCAAAACAACGACCTGAGGGCATCACAAAAGGTGGCAGCTGTCCACACTTTTCAGTCTTAGAATTCCAAGGGAGAGAGATTTTGCCCTGAGAACCCACAGAGACCCAAGTACCAGAATGGTGGCAGCGGCCAAGCCACATTTCAAATTGGTGCTGCCATGGAGAATTTGTTTTCAGAATCAAGGTCAGAGTGCTCAGAGACCTAGGCCCTTGACCCCTACATCAAAGAGAGAAGGAAGCCTGGCTACTGCTCCAGCTGATAGAAACCCTTGGCATCATCCACATAGGCCTATGCAGAATGCAAGAGTTGTTAGGAAAGCTTCCATCTCAATGTCAGAAGAAAGCCTTGGAGGCCAGGAAATGTGCTCCTGAGAGGGCAGTGGGTGAAGCAGAGAGGAAGAACCCTGTTCAGTGGAAACCCCAGAAGTTTTGAAAAGCCAGGAACATGGATCCCGCAAAGAGGAAGCAAAGCTGGCTTAACAGAAAAGCCATGGAAATTACCACCAAGATTACCATAGGAGCAGAGTAGCATGGAGCTCAGAACTCAGTGCAAATTGCTTCAGATGTTCCAGTTGGAACTATGGGATTTAATGTTTGCCCTGCTGGATTTTGGACTTGTGTTGGTATCAGTGTTTTGTCTTCCCCTGTTGCTTGAAACTTTTTGAATGCTAATGTTTATCTTGTATCTTTGAGTGTTGGACATGTTTAACTTTTCTATTGTACATGGGCTCACAGTTGAGAGTTTGCCTTGGTTCTCAGAGGAGACTTGGGAATTGGACTTTTCAGCAATGCTGAAACTGTTGGGACTTTGGCACCCCTTCCAGATGGACTAAAATGTCTTTTGTACAAAGGGATATGTGTGAGACTTTGGGGGTCCAGGGGTGGAATGTTATGGTTTATGTCTAGTTGTCCCCACAAAGCCTCATGCAGTCATGGGGCAGGAACTTCTATAGACTGAGACTTGCCTCATGGGTCACTGAGATTATGTATTTTAGTACTCATGTAGAGTTTGAGACATGAATGATGATCCATTGGGATTTCGTGTTTTACTACTGTTAGGATTATGGTCTGAGTACTGCTGAGACTATGGGTGTGGCCTGAGGCTGATAGGCTAAGGCAGAGATCCTGATGTAATTTAAAAAGAGAGACAAAGAGACAAACTTGTGCTGTTATTGTCTGCTGCCCTGGTTGGTCAATTATCTCTGTCGTGATTGTTGCTGTTCTGCCACCATGAACTGCTACTTTCTGCTTTGTTCCACATAGCCTTTGGCCAGCAAAATATGGACTGAAACCTCCAGTAACTGTAAGCTAAATAAACCTTTCCTTCCTTTATTTTTAGTATCGGATGTTTGTCCTAGCAGCGAGCAAAGAGTAATCAAGACAATCCTTCTCAGCAACAAGTGGGTTACAGATGCAGTTAAAAAATATCTACAGGGCCCGGCGGGATGGCTCAGTGGTCTAAAGTGCCTGCTTGGGAAGGCTTAGGAGGCTTCAGGGACCGCGGTTCGATCCCCGGCACCACATGCTGCGCCAGCCCTGACATCAGGGCGGGCTGAGCCGGCCATAAAAATGAGTGAATAAACAAATAAAGGTTCTGAAACAAGAAAAAAAATATCTACAATCTAGTGAAAATTTGAGCACAACTACGTGGAATTTGAGGGATGCAAATAAAGGAGTTCTTAAAAGGAAATTTCCCATGGTAAATTCACACACTAGGAAAATACAACAACAACAAATAAATAACTTAATGCTGTTCCTCAAATGTCTAAAAAAAGAGAGCAAACCAAACAAAAGCCCAAAGACTGGAGGAAATTAGAAAGATTATAGCAGATGTTAATGGAATTGAGACCAAGGGAACAATATAGAGAATTAATGAAGAAAAACCTGGCTCTTTGAAAGATTAAATAAAATTTATAACCCCCTAGGTACCTGGATCAAAAAGAGGAAAGAAAAATTTCAAGTTCAAGCAATAAGAAATGTGAAATTGCTACAAACACTGTGAAAATTCAGATTATTAATAGTTACTTTGAAAATCTTTACTCTCAAGAATTGAAGACACAGAAGAAATACATTAATTGATAGGTACAAATTACCAAAACTGAATTAAGAAGATATAAACTCTCAATAACCCAATAAAAGTAAATAAAGTCAGAAAAGACTAGGTCCTGATGGATTCGCAGCTGAAGTTTGTGAGAAATTTACAGAAGATATAGTTCTAATACATCTCAAAATCTTCAATGAAATTGAAAAGGAAGCAATATTCCCAAAATCTTTCCTGGAGGCAAGTCTTACACTGATTTCAAAAGCAGAAATAGATTTAACAAAACAAAGAAGACCACAGGTCAATCTCCCTCATGAATATAGAGGTAAAAATCCTCAATAAAATTCTAGCAAATGAAATACAGCACATCATGTAGAAGATTGTGCAACATGATGAGCTAGGATTCATTCCAGGGAAGCAAGGATGGTTCAACATACACAAATGTATAAATGTAATATACTATATCAATAGAGCCAAATCCAAAAACCATGTGATCATCTCAACTGATGCATAAAAGGCTTTTGATAAAGCCCAATAGAAACTCATGTTCAAAGCTCTACAGAAAATTGGAATTGATGGTCTCTACCTCAATCTGATAAAGGCCATCCATGACAATACAATAGCTAACATAATTCTAAATGAAGATAAACTAAGTTATTTTACTCTCAAATCAGGTATAGCACAAGGGTGTCCTCTATCACTACTATGCAATGTAGTACTGAAATAATTAGCTAGAAGCCATTGGATAAGAGAAAGAAATAAAATGAACAGAATAGGTAAAGATGAAGTTAAAATATAATTATTTGCAGACGGCCTGTTACTCTACTTTGATGACCCAAAAAATTCCAATAAAAAGCTCATAGATTTAATAAACAAATATATTAGTATGGCAGGATAGGAAATCAATACCCCAAATTCAATAGCATTCCTGTACACAGCTAACAAACACTGGCAGAGAAAGTAGGAAAACAATACCCTTCGGAATAGCTCCTGAAAAATGAAATACCTCGTAATTAATCCAACTGATCGAATAAAAGTTCTCTACAGTGAAGATTACAGTACTCTGGAAAAAAGTGATATAATAGGATGTCAGAAAATGGGAAGATATCCCTTGCTCCCATATAGGAAGAACCAACCTTGCGAAAATGGCCATACTCCCAAAGTTGTTATACAGATTCAATGCACTTCCTATTGAAATATCATGAACCTCTCTCACAGATCTAGATAAAATTTTTCTAAAGTGTATTTGGAATCAAAATAAACCTAGAATAACAAAGCTGGTCAACAAATGCAAGGCAGGAGGCTTTATATTCCTGGAATTGTCACCATAATATAAAGCTACTGTGATAAAATCACTATAGATCTGGCATTAAAAAATAAAAATAGACCTGAGGATCAGTGGAACAAACTATAAGATGTAAAAACTAAAACTCATTCATCTTATCTTTGACAAAGGGACCAAATATGTTCCTTAGAAGAAAGATAGCTTCTTTTAAAAATTGTGCTGGAGAAAGTGGCTCTGTACATGCTCAAAACTAAAATTTGACTGAGGTCTACTACTGTGTACTAAACTAAAATCAAAATGGGTTAAATATCTAAACATTGAAACAGAAACACTGAATCTCTTGAATGAGAAAGTCAGTGGAAAACTTGAAGATGCAGGGTGTAGCAAATTGTTCCCGTAACATATTAAACTGCCTGGGAAATAATTCAAAGAATCAACAACTGGGACTCCCTCTTATTGAGAAGCTTCTGCACATCAAATGGCATCACCAACAGAGCAACCAAACGCCAAAAATTTAGAAAAATATTGTAACCATTAGTCACTCAGACACAGTTCTTCTATCTAGAATATATAAAGAACTAAAAAAAATTAGGACCCCACATTTAAAGACCCAATCCAAAAATGGGCATCAGTAATGAATACACACTTCTCAGAGAAAGTAATACAGCAGGTAAATAAGTACTTCAAAAAGTGTTCCCTGTCACTGGCCATTCAAGAAATGCAAATTAAAAGAACACTGAGCTACCACCTCATTCTAGAAAGAATGGCTCTTACAAAGAAAATTGACTAGTAACAAATGCTAGAGAGGCTGCAGTCAAAAAGGTAACCTTCTCCACTGGGAAGAGAATGTAGACTGGTGCAGCCATGGTGAAAATCAATGTAGAGACTGGAAATCAGTGTGACAACTCCTCAAAATCTAGAATTGGGAACCTTATTCATTCTAGCTATTCTCCTTCTAGGTATGTTCCCAGAAGAACTGAAAACATCATACCATAGTGATATATGTGAACCCGTGTTTATAGCAGCACGATTTGTCACATCTTACAAATAACCCCAATGCCCATCATCTGAAGAATGGATGAAACAGTTGTTGTATTTTATACAATGGATTATTACTCAGCTACAAATAAGAACAAACTCAAAGGCTTCATAGGTAAGTGGATGCAACTAGAGGCCATACTGATAAGTGGAATAAACTAGACTTACATTTCCAAATATCATATTGACTCCATAATGTAAGGACTGGAAAGAATAAATAAAACCTGAGAGTTACAACAGATGCTGTAAATTGAAAGAAACAGAACCTAATGATTAAACAATGAAAAGGAGAAAAGATAGGAAAAAGGTAGGGGAAAAACATACAAGTATATATACAGAATTTAATATATAGAATTTTCACCTTGATGAATTCTGTATGCTGATATCTGTAAACTAAGCAACTACATAGTACAGCAATATGTAGTGTAAAAGCCATGCTTGAATACCTGTCAACTTGATCTACTACATGTGTGTCAGCCCTAATGTTATATCGACTATGCTCTTTGAAATATATATATATATATATATATATATATATATATATATATATATATTTTTTTTTTTTTTTTTTTTTTT
>PVJA010055043.1:0-11273 GCA_004027025.1 Myocastor coypus | reverse complement strand
AGAGAGAGAGAGAGAGAGAGAGAGAGAGAGAGAGAGAGAGAGAGAAAGAAAGAAAGAAAGAAAGAAAGAAAGAAAGAAAGAAAGAAAGAAAGAAAGAAAGAAAGAAAGAAAAGGACATGCATTTTGATTTTTATCCATGAAGTCTTTGCCTATCCTGATGTCTTCAAGATTTTCTCCCACTTTCTCTTCCAGGAGATTTAGTGTTTCTCTTTTAATATTTAGATCTTTAATCCATTTTTACTTTAGTTTAGTGCATGATGATAGACCTGGGTCATGTTTTAGTTTTTGGCATATAGAGAGCTGGGTTTTCCAGCACCATTTGTTAAAGAGTCTATCTTTCTTCCAATAAACATATTTGGCCCCTTTTTGAAAATAAGGTAGCTGAGTGTGTTTGTATTTGCTTCTGCATCTTCTAATTTATTCCAGCAATCCTTAGGTCTATTTATTTATTTATTTATTTGCCAATGCCATGATAATTTTATCACGGTAGCTTTGTAGTATAACTTCAGGTCAGGAATTATAATGCCTCCTGTCTTATCTTTGTTGACCAGGGTTGTGTTTGCAATTCTAGGTCTTTTCTGGTTCCAAATAAATTTTAGGAGTGATTTTTCCAGGTCTGTGAGGTATGCTGATGGTATTTTGATAGGGATTGCATTAAATCTGCATAACAATTTAGGAAGTATGACCATCTCCACAATGTTGGTTCTTCGTATCCAGGAACAGGGAATATCTTTCCATTTTCTGAAATCCTCTAGGATCTCTTTTTTCAGAGTCCTGCCCATCTCAGCCACAGCAACCCTCACCCATCACACCCTGTAGTGGTTCATGTGGGTGGCCATTGGGCTGGGTGAAGGCACCCAGGGGTACTGGGTAAGTCGTCATTCCCACGTGTGTCTGTGAGGGCGCGAGGTGCATTGCTGACTGGTGGCCAACTTGTTGTCCCCAGCTGAACTGAAGCAGCATGGGGCTGGGAGTGAGGGGGCCCATCTGAGGGTTGCTGCCGGCAGTGTAAGCGGCCGAGGAACCGAAGAAGAAGAAGAAGTTAGAAGCTGTTAGGGAAACTGTGGTAGAAGCCGTTGGAGCTGCTGGTTTTCTTGGGCTGTTCTGCTGGAGGGCCTTGTCAGGCTGGCTTTCCTGATGAATCTGGTTGTTCTCATTATGGAGGAGCTTGGGATCTCATTGTCGCTGAGAATGGCCGTGGTTCATCTCGGGGGAGCTCTGGTCCTCACCCTGAGCATCGCTTCTTAACTCCGGAGAGGAAGATGGTGCGCTGCTCAGCCTCCTGGAGAAGCCTGCTATTCCATCCCTACTGATTGAACCCAAACTGCTCTCATCCTCAAAGAAGCTCGGGACCTCACTGTTGCCGAGGGGTATGATGGGAATTTTCAGGGGAGCTCTGGTTCATACTTTAAGCATTTCTTCCTGGTTCCAGTGCAAATCCTTCATCCTGTTGGTACAGACTTTTTAGCTTCCACCACTGACTGGGCCTTTCCAGTGCAGATCCATGAAAAAATCCTGCATGAGACATTGTCATAGGCTCTGGGCCTCCTGTCAGACTTGTGGGAGGCATTGTCATGCACTCTATGTCTTCAGCTGGACCCGTGCTCTCCGCTGGATGTTTTGGTTTTTCATGTGGACTGCTTTCCTGCACTCTTTGTATATGATTCTCTGGGCAATTCATTATAAAATAATCTTTTAAAACGCACCCTGCATTGTATTGTTTCCTTTTGCAAAAGCCCCAGACTATGACAGGGTAGATCTAGAAGAAGCGTTTGAATCAGAAGCAATCACCCGTGTGGGTGGATACTACCCTGTCCATTCAAAAATCCAGACAGCCCAGAAAGGCAGAGAAATGGTGAGTCTTCTTGAGCGGACATGCTCTTCTCTGGCCCTCAGGTGTCAGAACCCAGGGTCTGCAGTCCCCAAACTGTCTCCTCCCCTGCTTCTCTGGCTCTTGGGCTGGGGCTGAGCCACTGGCTTCCCTGGGCCCCCAGCTTTTAGTTTCCAACTGTGGGACCCTCTTCTTCTCAGCCTCCAACCACACTAAGGCCTCCAATCAATTCCTGACATCAGTCTCATCATATCTCACCTGGCCAACTTCGTATCTCTGGAGAACAAAGATTTCTTCATCCTCGTGCATGATTGGGTTTGATTTATTTTTGCGGCACTCCTGACTGTGACCCGCTGAGGTTCGTACCTGCCCTCTCGGGTACTGTCTTTCCTCACTGAGGCTAGACTGCCAGAACAGAGTGATGTGTCCATCTTTCTTATTATGCATGTCTAGAGCCTAGGCCGGCCTCGAGCTCGGCAAGAATCTGACAAATATTTGTGGAGTGGGTGATGGCTGGGTGGATGGGTAGGTGGGAAGACGGGAATGGAGGGTTAAAGGATAGGCAAGCTGTGGGTGGGCGCGTGGCAGATGAATGGATGAATAGAAAGGTGCTAAAGTTTTCACCCTTTTCAAGGATTTAAAGGTCACAGTGTGCAAAAAATATGGCCAGGAAGACTCATGCTGAGTCCATTAAAGGAAAATCCCTACTGCCTTTCAGAGGCTATGGTTCTGAAGCCAAGGCTCTACTGGTGTCAGGAAGCACCTTCTTTAGGAGTTACCCATCTCTGTCATTGCTTGCTCAGGCTGCTGGTTACAGATGTGAGCCCCCAGACTCCACACCTGGCCTTTCCTCTTGAGAGTCAGGGAGAACAAGGATTTGGGAGATGGCTACATCCCGTCAGGCCAGCCTGTCTCCCTGACCCTGCTGGCCTTGGCATCAGCTGCCAGATCCTGAGTGATTTCCATCTGCGACCATCTGACCCCTAATTACTTCTGTTAATTACTTGGACAGCTTTCCATGCAGAAAGGGCTTAAACCCGGGGAAGCGGGGAAGGGATGATCTTCAGGTATCCTTGTCAGCCACCTGCCTCTAGAGGGAGGAGAGCGAGGTGCATTCAGGTTATCCAATTTCCAAGAGATTTTTGCTCCTATGTTCTGACTCAGGACTGACGTTGTCTGAGCTGCCTGAAAAAGTAGACGCTCTGGCTCAGGCTGGCTGCTTATGGGGGGTGGGGGGGAGCAACTGTGACAGCAGGAGAGGGCAGGAGGAAGGAGTAACAGAGCCCAGGAGAGTGAGAAGCAGGGGAGGAGATGGCTCCTGGTCACTTGTGCAATGTGGAATCGATGGCTTCCGCTATTTCTGTTCCACTTCTCCGACTCTGACCTCTAAGAAGCAATGGGAAGCAGATCTTCCACGATGTAGGAGGCCAGATCATGAGGAAGACCCGTCACTGGGGGCTGGGGTGGTGCAGCTCGGTGGCAGAGCATTTTCTTAGCATTCATGAAACCCTGGAGGGGCCCGGCGGGATGGCTCAGTGGTCTAAAGCGCCTGCTTGGGAAACCTTGGGCGGCTTCAGGGACCGCGGTTCGATCCCCAGCACCACATGCTGCGCCAGCCCTGCCCTTGTGGCAGGCTGAGCCGGCCATAAAAGTGAGTGAATAAACAAAGGTTATGAAACAAGAAAAAAATAAATAAAATAAAAATTATTAGCCGGGCGTGGTGATGCACACCTGTAATCCCAGCACTTGGGAGGCTGAGGCAGGAGGATCAGTGCAAGTTCGAGACCAGCCTGGGCTACAAAAGTGAGCTCAGGACCAGCCTCAACTGCACAGCGAGACCCTGTCTCAAAAAGACAAAAAAAAAAAAAAAAAAAAGAAACCCTGGAACCGAGCCTCTATAATCTACACCGAAAGTAACCAAAACACAAGAGCCTGTGGCTCCCTTGTCATCCCCCAAGCCATGATACCCACTCCTAGTCCTGACTCCAGGGAGGGCAGAAAATCGGACCTGTTTGCTTTGCACCTTTCCTCGATTTGTTCCCATTTATTTGCCTAACTCCAACCAGGGGCTTCTTGCTCTGGATTCATTCGTTCATTCATTCATTCATTCATTCATGATGCATTCCACAGTCCCTGGTGCTAGGCTCTGGCTGGAAAGCGGCAAGTAGAACAGACGCGCCCTCTACCCATAGCAGATTTTCCTCAGAAAGACAAGGAAATGAATGGACCCAAAATGGGATGGGCTGGGTATGGGGCGCATGTCTGTCATCCCAGCACTCAGGGGAGGTCGAGGCAGCAGGATCCCTATGCGTTTGAGGCCACCTTGATCAACATCAGGGAGCTCAAAGCCAGCCTGAACTGCTCTACAGAACGAGACCCTGTCATAAAAAGAAAGAAACAAACCCTAAAAGCAACAGCAACAACAGAACATAATGGGAGGAGCAGCAATCAGGAGCAGCCAGGGTCGGAGGTCAGGGGAAATCCCAGCAAGAAGAGCAGGGCAGGTGAGATAGCTCGGCGGTCTAAAGCGTCTGCTTAGGCAAGCTTAGGCAACCACAGGGACCGCAGTTCCATCCCTGGCACCACATGCTGTGCCAACCCCACCCTCTGGGTAGGCTGAGCCAGCCATAACATAAATAAATAAGCAAACAAATCTTAAAAAAAAAAAAAAAAAAAAAAAAGAGGAGCAGAGTTCTCAGTCCCCACGGACGCTCTACAAATGTTAGCAGAAGGTGCGCAGGGCCCAGCCCGGCTTACCCCTGTGGTATCTGTGTTCCTTTCTGGGAGCTCACAGGTGAATGGGTATCTATAATCCCAATCTCTGGGAGGTGGAGGCAGGAGGACATAAGTTTGAGCCCAGCCTGGACAACTTAGAAATTTAATGAGATTCTGTCTCTAAATAAATAAATAAATAATAAAATATATAAAATGAAAAGAACCAGGATATAGCTCAGTGACAAGATTCTGAGTTCAGTCCCCAGTACTGACAATACAACGGCTGGCGTCACCACAGGGGGTCTTTCCTGCATACTTTGCCAGAGTCCTTGGTGCATCTCTCGCTTTCTCTTCCGACATTTGACGGGAAAGGCCGGGCCTCGGTCTCTACTCTCATGGGAAGGTGGGTTCCTAACTGAGCGTCGCCAGTTAAACACTCAGCTGCCCTGATCACCTTTCCCTACGAATTCTACCATTCTTTACCTTCCCATCTCTGCTGAGCCCTAGACCACCCTCTCCCTCACACTCCCTTGAAAACGCCCAGGATCTCCTTACTGACCGCAGCGGGCCTCATTGCCTCTGTCCGGAGTGAAATCTCCTTCCACAGCTTTGTCTGATTCCTGCTGGGCTTCATCTCTGAGGCCGTGGGCTGTGGGAGTGACATAGCATCTCAGGCTGCAGAGTGAGCAGGTGGCAGCCAGGCAAAGTGAGAGACTGCGGGGCGAAGCACAAGATGAGGATGTTCTGGGCACGGGAGAAGCCAAGTCCGGTACGTGGGATCAGAAGGGAAAAGGGGTGGTTGTTAGTCTACCACGGCACGGGAAGTCTTCACCCTGTGTGCAGACAACCTGGCTGTTCAACTTCACGGACAGCCTCCTGCCCACCTACCGTTTTTCCCAACTCACCTAGGCTCTTGTCCTCCCCTATCAGCTCCGTGGGGCCACTGGCTCACAGCTGTCCCTTGCCCCCCCCCCCCCCCCGCTGTGCTGGTTTGGCCATGTCAGGCGCTTTCTGAAGACAAAGCCTGCATGGCCACATAAAGCCCCTGCGATGAAAGGTCCAGCCAATTTGTGTGCCACAAAGCTCTTCTCTCAGAAGTACTCAGTTAGCGGCCTTAGTCTTGGGCAATGATCCCTATCATTTAATTCTAGACTGTGTTGTTTCATACAGAGAGAAAGCCCAGGCCCATCAGCAGCCACTCCACCTTTCCTCATCACCTAGCCTGTGGCAGGCACTGACCAGCATTCTGTGGATGGAGTGGCGCAATGCGTGACCTTTGGTGTCTCGGGGCTTGTGCTCAGCGTAGATTTTCCAGAGCCTTCCGTGCAGCACCCCGTGTCTGTACTTTGCGCTCTATTTCTTTCATCCATCCGTGAGTTGGTGGACGAGCGGAGCGTTTCTGTTCTTGGCTCCTGTGAGTTACGATCCTGTGGACATGAATTCCTGCTTTCTGGGAACGTGTCTGACCATGTGGTCCTCATTCTCTGGGTGTCTGTCAGAGAGGCACTGCAGGATCACACGCTGGACTCTGTTTCACTTTTTCAAGCCGCTGCCTAGATCCCAACGCAACTTTCCGCTTTGCATTTCCACAAGGCAATCGTCTAATTGCAATCAAGGCAATCATCAACGTCATTTGCTCCTCCAACTCTAGTGGCTCTTCTGGGAGGGAGGGGCACGTGGCTTCTTGTCCCCTCCCACCTCCCCATTTCTTTCTGCCCTTGTTTGGCTTGGAGTGGGGCTGGAGCCCTTCTACTTCCTGGTTGGGTGGAGAGTGGTTGGTGAGGCAGGCTGAGAAGCAGGAGAGCTCTTGTGAAATTTCTGCTCATTTTCTTCCTCCCTTTATCTCTGTACTCCCTTTTCCCTTCTTTTTATTTTTCTTTTTCTCTCTCTCTTTTTTTGAGACAAGATCTCACTATGTATCTCAGGCTGGGCTTGAATTCACAGTGATCCTCCTGCCTCAGCCTCCTCAATGTTGGAATTATAAGCATGTATTTCTACATCCAGCCTTCTGCTCCCCTCTTCCTTTCCATCTGAAGTGCTGGGAATAAATATATCTTCATCTATACTGAGCAAGAAATCAACTCCTGAAATACATTCCCAGTCTTTATTATTTTACCTTTTGTCAGGGAAGAGGTACTGGGGCCTGAACTCACGAGTGCTCTAGCGTACACGCTTTCTTATCTCATTTTGAGACGAGGTCTGGCTAAGTTTCCTAGGCTGGTCTGGAACTTGCCATCCCTGCCTCAGCCTCCCAGCTAAGTGGGACTGCAGGCCTATGCCATGGTACTTGGCTACCTCTGCTGATGTCTGCAGCACCTGGGAGAAGCCCTGTGTTCCCAGGTCTGAGGCCACAGGCTGGGCTCCTTCACTGAAGACCTGAGGGAAGGGGATTGGGGAGCGTTTGCCAACCTTGGTCCTTCCTATCTCCACTGCCTCTCTCTGGAAGCTGTTCCCTTTCTGAGCCACAATTCCCAGAGACTTTAGGACCCTGAGGACAGGGAGGAAGGCTCAGGGAACAGTGGGACAACAGACTAGGTTGCTGGCAGCCAGACCAGTAGAAGGATGGGGCGGGTCCCCTGAGCTCCCTGCTTTTGCTCAGGCATAGCCTCTCCCTGGAATGTATCTCCCCCTGCAGGCTTAAGAGCAAACTTTCTGTAGAGCACACTTCCGGCAGGCTGTGTCCTTGCCTGGCTCACAGCGCCACCTGCAGCCTGCTTTTGCCCTTGCATGACCAGAGCCTCACCTCCCCTGCAGTACTACAGGGGAGCTGACACGCCCGAAAATTTCCCAGTTTCCAGATGTTGCATATTTCCAAGATGGCATTTGGGCAGTTTCAAGCTTTTGCCATGAAGCCACCGCACCCAGAACCGGGAAGAGATTTGCACAGCCGGCACAGGTTTTCAGCTGTAACAGCATGAGTAGCCAGGGTTAAAGAGCCCCACCTCTTGGCCTGAAGGCACACAAGCTCATTCACATTATTTTGTGCTTTAAAAAAAAAAAATTATTTTTTGTACTGAGAATTGAACTTACAAATCTATGCTTGCGAGACAGATGCTTTGGCCCTGGGCTGTATCTCTAAACCTGCTTTTTTGTTGTTGTTATTTTTAAAAATGTTAATTAGGGTCTCATTGTGTAGTTCAGGTTGGCCTTGAACTCACTAGGGAGTTGCAGTTGGCCTTAAACTCATGGCCATCCTCCTGCCTCAGTCTTCTAAGTACTGGGATCATAGAAATGTGGCGCCACCTTTACAGTGTTTTTCAAGTCTATTTGCACTGTTTTACAAGCTTCTTTGCATTTATAAAGTATGCCAGCTTCAGTGGTGCATGCCTGTAATTCCAGCGACTCTGGAGGTTGAGGCAACCTCGATAATTTAACAAGACCTTGTCTCAGTGTAAAAATTAGCCGGGTATGGTGATGCACGCCTGCAATCCCACAACTAGAGTTTCAAGTTCTAGGCTGGCTTGGGTTACACGGTGAATTCAAGACCAGCCTGTACTACACAGTGAGATTATGTCTCAAACAAAAGGAAATAAATGCAGCTAAAAATGAAAATCAAAATTAAGAGGGAATGGGAATGTAGCTCAGTGCTCCTGTGCTTGTCCAATGCACATGGATACCTGGGCTCAATCTCCAAAAGAAGTGTTCGAAATGCTTTGAGAGGCTACATCAGGAGGGCAAGAAGTTGATGTCCATCTTGGGCAGTTTATCTCTGGACTAAAGTAAAGAAAAGAGAAGAAGCCGGGCGTGGTGGCGCACGCCTGTAATCCCAGCATTCGGGAGGCTAAGACAGGAGGATCGGTGAGAGTCAGAGACCAGCCTGGGCTACAAAAGTGAGCTCAAGCCCAGCCTGAACTGTACAGTGAGACCCTGTCTCAAAAAGACAAAAAAAAAAAAAAAGAAAAGAGAAGAAAGAAAAGAAAGGAAGAAGGGAAGAAAGAAAAGGAAAGAAAGAAAGGAAGAAAGAAAGAAAGAAAGAAAGATCAGGGGTTTAATTTAGATCAGTGATAGAGTTTAGCATATGGGAGATCCTGGGTTCTATTTTTTTAATGTTTTATTCTTTATTTGGTACAGGGCCTCGCCTCGCAGCTCAGACTTACACTGGTTTTCTTGTCCTTGCCTCCCCAGCACTGGGTTTAAAGCCGTGTGCCACGAGGACAGGTTTTAGTGGTCAACTCAGAGCGATGCCAGCACTCACACCTATAATCCCAGCACTAGACCAAAATTAATTACAAAGCCTGTAAGTATGTTCCCTGACTTCATGAGGCCTTAGGCGCATGACTAGATACAAACCATAACAGTTTTCTCCTTTTTTAAATTTCTTATAACTTTTTAAACCAATTTTCCATGCTTACATCTGATAATCTGAATAACTAATTTGAAGACAACATTATGCAGTATAACAAGCATTGTTGAATCTGTATTATCTTGTTTAGTGAAATACTATATTGTTTCTAATGTGGTTTTTTTTTACCATTGTTTTTGTCATAAAAATAAAAAATATATAAATAAAAAACAAAACAGAAAAGCTGATTTGGAGGCCCTGCAGATCAAGAAACACCCTGTTTGTCACTCTCTTCCCAGAATGCCGGAATCCGGATGTGAAGCCACAGACATAACTGAATTAAGGAAAAAGAAGTTTTAAAAACCCCACATATATAGAGCCCTAGACTAAAGTTCTGACCATGAAAATGACTCTTATCAGCAGACTGAAGTGCCTGCTTAGGCAGAACGCAGTGGCTGTGCAGGTCCCACCCAAGGGGCGCACTACGATGTCGATTGAGACTGGGCATGGTGGCCTGTGCACCTGTAACCCCAGCACTTGGGACACTGTAAACAGATGGATCACTATGAGTCCGATCTATGTAGTGAGACCCTGTAGACCCTGCCCTGAAAATATAGAAAAGAAAAAGCAATGACTCTTAATGTTTAGAGATTCCTTATGCTTTTCACCTTCCTGTATAAAGCTAGCAGGGACACCTCGGTGGCCCTCTCGGCTCCTCCTGACTCATGACCTCAGGGCTACTGCTTTGCCCTGGGTAGACAGCAAGAGGCAAGGACTGTACACAACACACTACCTCTATAGCTTGTGCTCCATGTTTATGAAAGATTAAAAATAATATGTATCTCCCAGGTTGTGAAACAAAGAGTAAATTTTAAGCTATGTTGTGCTGAGTATCTCGGAACATAACATATAATCCCAGCACTAGGAAGTCTAACGCAGGAGAATTTCTGCATTTCAGACCAGCCTGTGCTACACAGGCAGTACATCTTAAGAACAACAACAAATGAGCAACATAAGCCAAACCACAAGAGCCAACTTCATGTGTGATGCTGGTGATGTAATCCAGGGCCTTAGGCTAGCTAGACAAGCACAGAGCCCCATGCTCTGCCCAACATGTTTTTTTTTTTTTTTTTTTTTTTTTTTTTTTTTTTTTTTTTTTTTTTTTTTTTTTTTTTTTTTTTTTTTTTTTTTTTTTTTTTTTTTGGATATTGTTTCCTTTTTCTTCTGTAAAATAAAGGATCTTATGAGCTTGAAAGCTTTTTCAAAAATTCCTCAGGAGAGTTGCATGGAGAGCTACATTAACTTTGTCTTGTGTGAGGAAAGACAGATTGGTATTTCTAAGGCAGTTGAAGCCTCTTTTGATGATCATCTTACACTAGGTCACATGTCTCTCAAAGATTTCATTGTCCAGTTGGGAGCTGGAGTAGGCCTGGCTTGTCAGGAAGGTTAATAGAGTGTTTCTCACCCAGCTGTCCCTGGATTGCCGAGTTGGTGGGGCCAACGTGTCAGACCTTAATGTTTGATAGAAGAGGAAAGATATCGGGTTTCTATCTAGAGTTAAAATTCAGACAACCTCTCTATTATCTCCTCGTGCATATTTATGTTTAAGGAGCCATACAATGAGAAGCGGTTACCTCCTGCACCCTGCACGTTTTCCTCAGTGTCTATTTTCACCCCTAGTGGATGAGCACAGAGCTTAGTGCATGCTCTCCAGGCCCTCTCCCACTGAGCAACACTCCCAGACCCCTCGAGTGCTCTGTTGAAGCCCGGGCTCTCTTTTTGTTTTATCTTTTGAGAAGGAAGTTGTTATGTATTCCTCTGCAGGCTGGCTCAGAACACCCCAACCTCCCGCATCAGCATCTTGAATGCTACGATCACAGGTGTGTACAGATGTTCACCTGGGATAAATGGAGCTGGCAAGCAGGGGGGTGCAGGCTGTGGTCTGAGTACTGGGGAAACTGAGACAGGAGGATCGCCATAAGTTTGAGGCCCACCTGAGTGTATCAGTCAGGGTTTTGCTAGAGGAACAGATATAATACAAGGAACAGATCGAACATGAGATGTACACATGTATAAGAAATTGAAAGATTGGCTTATGACCGTCAGCAGTAGAGTCAGATCAGGAAGCATACAGTGAGAGTCTGAGTGACAGAGACTAAAGGACTCAGTCCAAGGTCTGGAGTTCACTGCAGTGTTCTGAGCAAGTCTCTATCAGTCAGTGATGGAAGGGATGGAAGGCTGAAGGATCCAAACCAGAGGCCAACACAGTACAGACCAGGGAAAATTGTTGAGGGTGCACTAACTTTGTTGGAATATCAGAATCATAGCTCTCTAGAGGGGCAGGATAACCTGGGTTAACTGCATCATTCCAGCATTTAAGTGTAGCAGGTCTTGAAGAATGCTCAGGGAAAGGAGGTTCCCATAGCAACTAAATTTTTGAGCTGG
>PVJA010055042.1:0-11323 GCA_004027025.1 Myocastor coypus | reverse complement strand
GGGGAGAGAACCGTGGTCCCTGCAGCCACCTGCAAGTGCTTTAGACCACTGAGCCATCCTGCTGGGCCTCAGAATTTTCTTCTTTTAAAGACCAAATAATATTTCATTCTGTTTGTATCTCATTTTGTTTTTTTATTTTAATTTTTATTACTTTTTAATAAGAGAACAATATGAGAGTTTCAAAACATGTTAGTAGCACATTCGCAATAGTAGAGACACTGCATATTGTTGTCCTCACAAATGTTATACAGAGCACAGGGTGCAGACATGACAAATTTTCTAATCAATATTGGTTCCAAAAGGGAAAACAAACAAACAAAATAAAACAAAACAAAATAAAAGAAGAAGAGAAAAAAAAGTTTTCTTCTCTTTGAACTAGGAGGAAGTAGTTGTATATACAGTCCAGTGTTTCATAATTGCAGTGGGTTACCAGTGAAACTGGCAATGTTGAAGGCTGTTGATTTAAGCCTCTTACAGCTCATTGTACTAATCTAGCTCTGCGTTTTATGCCTCGTAATTAAGCTTTTCTGTTGGGTGGTCAAGTGTAAGCCAAAGCAAGACCTGTCTAGCAAAACTTTCATCATTTGTACTTTCCAGGGTCAAATCTCCTCAGGATTAACTTTATTTTTTTTTTAATTTTTTTTATTGTTTAAATTTAACAATGGTTATATTACATATTTTCATCATCAGATCAGTTTAGATTAATAGATATAGGTATATAAGATTGATCGAACAATGCCTCAGGATTAACTTTGGAACCATGTGTAGTGCTTTGTAGAACTCAGTGTCAGCCATCAGGATGAGTCACGACTAATGCTTGACCAGTTTGCTCTCTGTGAAAGCCTGAGAGAACGTTTTCTCAAGTGACTCTCCCTAAGCACACTATACTTCACTTATCCCTTTCCTCTGAGGTCTCATAATCTCCTTGACCAGAAAATTTGGGAACCCCTGAATTATAGGATGTTACAGCACAGGTTCTCTTATGTCCTGAGTCCTTACTGACCTTGAGGGGCTAGAGCCAAAATGATGGCTATCCTTGTAGCCCTTCTTTTTCTTCCATTTTTGGTCTGTTAATTTACATTCTCAACCCTCCAGCAGAAAAGCTTCGTGATACAATTACTTCCTAACATAGGTAATTGAGCTCAACCTCACTGCCTTTCTAAATATCATACATCTTAGACTTAGTTTGACATTGGTATTTTCCTTAAATCATTGATATTTTAATAAATCTCTACAGATTGTGACAAAAGCAGTTATACATTTTTACACAGACATGTAGAAATCTAAGGATGTACGAAGTTGTAGCCTGTCAAGCCTATGGTATTTTGCCTAGTTAGTCTCTTATTCTCAATTAATACCCTTTTTAAAATCTTTTTGTTAACCAATCATTTACTTGAGAGTTGTATCTCATTTTGTTTGTCCATCTCTTGTTGGAACTTGGATTGTTTCTACTTTTTGGCTGTGTGAGTATTGCAGCTATGAAGATGGGTGTGCAAATATCTCTTCAGGGTGCTGCTTTTACTTCTTTGGGGTATGTACACAGAAGAGGAATTTCTAGATCATGTGGAAATGTTTAATTTTTTGAATCACATGTTATTTTCTACTGTTGCTTCATTCTTTTACATTGCCTATTAGCGATATACAAGGGCTTCAATTTCCCCACATATTTGACAACACTTACTGCTTTCTGTGAGTTTTCTTTTCTTTTCTTTTTTTTTTTTTTTTTTTTTTTTTTTTGTGATGGTAGCCATCTGAATTCATCACCTCTCTTGCTGGGACAAAATACCTAACATATACATCTTTAAGTTGGCTCTACACCAGAAGGGACATTGTGGAAGAAGGCTGCTCACCTTAGGGAAGCTAGTGAGGAGAGTGTAGAAAGAGAGCCTAAGAGGAGAAAAAGCCTTCAGAAAGCATGCCCCCAGGGACTCAGTTACTGTGGCTAGGCCCCAGCAGCCTGTTAAACTAATGAGCTTATTAGTGGTTGTGCCTTCATTGTACAATAAGATCTGAAGGCCCCACCTCTGAACATTTGGGCTCATATCCTTACAACATGAGTCTTTGGGGGGAAATTTTTATATTTAAATCATAACACCATCCTACAAGTATGGAAAAAAAATGGGCTTCCAGTTGGTGTTATTGAGTTTATTGAATTTCCCTAATGAGAAGTCATAGCTAACATCTTTCCATGTGCTTATTGGTCATTTGCACATCTGCTTTGGAAGACTAGCCATTCACATCCTTTCCTTTTTTTAATTTTGAGACGGGGCCTTACTGTGTTGCCCAAACTGGTATCAAACTGATGAACTCAGGTGATCCTCCCACCTCAAGCCTCCTGAGTGCAATGCTATGGACATAGCACCATCCCTAGCTCTCTTTGTTAATTGGGTTTGTTTCTTTTGTTGTAGTTAACTGTAGGATTAAAAATAAAAAACAAAAAATATCTGGCTATCAGCCCCTTAACAAATAATATGATCTGCACACTTTTAAAAAAATTTTGGCAAAGGTTCTATAGGGTGTTCAGGGTCTCACTACTAGATCAGACTCAGAATCATCTGCCTGTTTACAGCCTCCCAAGAGCTGGGATTACAGACTTGCGCCACCATGCCCAGTCTCAGTTGCCATGTTGCCTTGCCCCAGGTGCGGGGCCGGTATGGCAGTCCCAGGAATGAATCCCCTGGTCACTGCGCCTACTTGCAGGCCCTTTAATCCGCTGAGTTATTTGGCTGCTCCCCCCTCTTTTGACTTGGGAACATTTTAATCTATTGTTTGGGTTTTATTTTTACTCTGTTGATTTGATGCACAAAATATTAAAATTTTGATAAAGTCCAGACTTTTTATTTTGCTCACTGTACTTTTGATGTCATAGCTAAGCAGTCATTGCCAAATTCAAATGTAATAAAGTTTTCCCTTCAGATCTCTTAAGAGTTTTGTCTGTTTAGATCTGTCTGCCATTGTCTCTTGCCTCTGTCACTGTGTGTCTGTCTCCGTACTTGTCCATGGCTTTCATTCCTATATTTGTGAACCATTTAAATGTCTATATGCTTTTTTCTTTCTTTTCTTTTTGTCGAAGTATTTGGATGTATTGCACACATCATGATACTTTCTGTGTCACCTAAAAATAATGATTTTTTGATAAGTAATTGTTCTATTATAGCACTCCTTTAGAATTGGGCATGTGGGGCTCCTGCTGTATGTTCTCTACTTTGGAGTGTCTTTCTCAAATTTGACTTTGTCCTCATCTTAGTGTCTGAAAAATACAATACCCAAAGCTCTGGTATTTTAGCGACCTTTTTTTTTTTTTTAAATTTTTTTATTTATTATTTTTATTCTTGTTTCAGAACCTTTGTTTATTCACTCATTTTTATGGCCAGCTCAGCCCACCCCCAGGGCAGGGCTGGCACAGCATGTGGTGCTGGGGATCGAACTGTGGTCCCTGAAGCTGCCCAAGCTTCCCCAAGCAGGCGCTTTAGACCACTGAGCCATCCCACCGGGCCCCTATTTTAGCAACCTTATATTGAGAACTATAGTAAATTTGCTTACTGCCTTGAACATTATAATTTGATAATGCTGCTTTGCCTTGTGTACCATATTTTTTTTTCTAATTTATTTTTCTCTTACTGCTTTATCTGGGTAGTATGTTCATATTTATTATCATTGTAAGTTACTTTTCTTTTTTTTGTCTTTCCAGCACTGAGTTGAAACTCTTAGAAGAGGCAACCATTTCAGTCTGCAAGTCTTTAGGTAAGGGTTCAAATGGGAGAAAATTCTCTTAAAATTTGGATAGTGTACTATGAATTAAATTAATGAAGTGCTATATTCTTCTTGGTTATGGTGAGGATGGTTAATAATTATTTCTATTCCTATGCTCATTGATTATATTAGAGGTTACTATTTGATCATCATATACTTGGTTATATTTGTAGCTGTAGTACTTGTCTATGCTAAGCTATAGCTATTTCAGCTTTTGTGTGTGTGTGACTGGAAACACTGAGAAAAATAAAAATATTATGTTGCATAGTTGCAGCATAGTTCACATAGCATTTGCCATTTGTCCTGTGATTGTTGTCTGTGTTAACCAAAATAATTGTTATTTATTAAAATATGCTAGGAAGCTTCTTGATTGCAACTTGATATTGTGATAAAAAGCATGGGATCTGGAATAAATTTATGATCTTCATTCTAGCACTGTGACTTAATAGCTAAAATTTAATTTTTTCATTTAATTTTGAGTTTAAATGGAAGAACCAATTTATAGAATTCTTTGTTTTTAATGTATTTAGTACAGGGTCTACAGAGTCTCACTATATAAGTCAGACTTGTAGTGAGCTTCTTCTGTTTTCAGCCTCCCAAGTGCTGGGATTACAGATACATTCCACCAGGCCCTGTCACATTTGTCATCTCAGTGCACTCAGGGGAGCAGGGCTGGCCTGGCAGGCCCAGGTTTGAACCCCCAACCACTGTGTCTGCCAAAGGAAGTGCTTTAATCCACTGAGCTATCTGGCTGGTCTTTTAGCTTTGTTTTTTTTTTTTTTTTTGGTCTTTTTTTTTTTGTACAGGGTCTCACTGATGACTCATAATGATCCTCCTGCTTGTACCTCCCAAGTGCTGGGATTACAGGCACGCACCACCATGCCCAGACTCCATCACTGGCTCAGCCTCAGCGTGCTCGAGAGCCCACTCACCAGGCTGGGCCAGGGAACTGAACCCTGGCCGCTGTGCTTCCCTAAGCAAGCACTTAATCCACTGAGCTATACTGTCAGCCCTCCCTTTAGCATTCTTAAAAGAAAAAAATCATGTAATATAAAATGTCTACTGTAACACATAGTATCTAGTTATTACTATTTGTATCAACAGATACTGCTTTTTTGACCTCTTTTCTTGAATGATTTATTTTAAAGTTGGTAACAGTTGGGTGTGGCAGCACATGCCTATAATCCAAATGTTTGGGAGGCCGATTCAGGAGTTCAAGGTCAGTCTGGGCTAAATAGTACATTTAAGACCTGCCTTAAACACATAGGGAGACCCTGACTGCAACAGTAATAATACAACAACAGTAATAGCCACAGTAGCCACAGTACCAATTAGAAATGTACATGCTTTTTAAAATGCAGATAATTAAAATTGCATTGCCTTTTTTTTTTGAAAATCAGAAAGTTTCCATAAGATACCTAATAAACAGGGGTTTTACTGGTGATATAATTTTTAATTTATTTTTAGTTTGTGGATATTTTTGAGACGGGATCTCATTATGCAGTTCAGGATAACCTTGAACTCACTGTATTACTGAGGCTAATCCTAAATTCATTGGGATCCTCCTGCCTCAGCCTCCTGAGTGCTGGGATTACAAGTGTGCACCACCATACACAGGAGCAGTATTCTGTTTTTAAATCAAGCCATTTGAATAAAAGCCACTTAAATTACATGGATAACTTTTATAGCAGTTGTTTTTTTTTTAAAAGACTTTTTTTCTCTTTTTATTTGTACTGGTGATCAAATTTAGGGCTGCATGTATATATGGTGGAAAAGGGCTGTAGCACTGACTATGTCTGGCCCTGAAAAGTAGTCTCTGATGAAGTATTTTTGTTTTTAAAATGATTACATTATTAATGGCAGAGTAGTTGTTGTAGTGTGCCTTCAAGTATAGCCATAGATTATTTTATGTTAAATGGAATTGGCCCTCAAAAACCATGTGATAAATTAGTGCTGAAAATTGAGTTATGTGTATTGTGGTGATGTCTTTAAGGCGACTTTGGTTTTTTAAAAAATTACATTTTAAGGGGGCCTAGCAGGATGGCTCAGTGATCTAAAGCGCCTGCTTAGGAAAGCTTGGGCGGCTGCAGGGACCACAGTTCGATCCCCGGCACCATATGCTGCGCCAGCCCTTCCTTCAGGGCAGGCTGAGCTGACCATAAAAATAAATAAATAAACAAACAAAAGTTCTGAAACAAGAAAAATAAAATAAAATAAAAATTTAAAAAAATTACGTTTTAATTCTTGGGACATGAGACTAATTGTGTTTCAAGTGCGTAAACCAGAGTCTGTTAGACCCACATATTTTTTTTATACTTTCAGCATACTTGCATTTATATTTATTCTTTATAATATTTGTTGATGAGTTAATTTTATTAGTTCCATTGTATTAAGCAATGAGTACTTAACAGGAAAAACAACAAAAATAAAGTATTGAGTTAATACTTGAGTGTTCATAAAAACACATTAAATTTTCAGCATGAGTATTTTGGTGTACTAAGTCTACAAAAGAAAAACAAATTTTTCAACAAATAAATTCTTACACAGACTACAATTGAAAAAAACCCATAGTACTTTACAAAAAAATTTACTTCTGTTATCACACCCAAGGCAGTCTGCACACATTACCACAGCACATTCCATGAGCATGTATTCCTTACACTGACAGCACATGTGTTTTGCTCTCCTGGCCTTTTTGTGGGACATACTTGATATCTCATTAGTCTTGCTGTTTTGTTGTGAGGTTCTTACTATATAATACAAAATATAGTTAACAGTACCATGAAATATCAGTAAAATAAACTCTTATATTCTTAATATATATCATGTGTTTAGAATAAACATCAACATTTTGACATCAGTTGTATATTTACTTACAAAACCTATTTTTTTTTTCTTTTTGAGACAGGGTCTTACTGTACAGTTCAGGCTGGCCTTGAGCTCAGTTTTGTAGCCCAGGCTGGTCTCGAACTCTCACCGATCCTCCCGCCTCAGCCTCCCAAGTGCTGGGATTACAGGCATGCGCCACCACACCCAGCTACAAAACCTAAATGATAGCATCAAAAATAAAAACCTGTGTGAACTACAATGTAAACGCAATCAAAAGCCTACCACAGAAAGCTGGGTGTAGTGGTGCATGCCTATAATCCCAGCACTTGGGAGGCAGAGGCAGGAGGATCAGTGTAAGTTTGAGACCAAGCTGGGCTACAAAAGTGAGTTCAAGGCCACCCTGAATTGCATAGTGAGACCCTGTCTCAAAAAAAAAAAAAAAAAAAAAAAAAAAAAAAAAAAAAAAAAAAAAAAAAAAAAAAGTCTACCACAGAAATAAGTTTTGCTTCAATTGTCACATGCATGGCCATATTCACACATGACAGCTACATGTTCCATGCATACATCTCACAGTGACAACACATGTGCTTAGCTTTTCTTTTCTGTGTGGCAGTCTTGTCACCTCTCTTTTCTTCCTGTTTTGTGAGGACCTTCCTACTATATTGGACAACATACATTTAGGGAAATAAGATACCAATAAAGTATCAAGTAAGTAATGAGTGCTTACAATAGACATGGACATTTTCACATCAGCTGTTTACTTGCTTACAAAACCTAAAAGATAACACCAGAAAAAATATCAGTAATTAATATTAATAATATTATCATCAAAAATATATTAATAGTATAATCAATAGCAACATAATAAATAACATGTTAATATTATAAGCAGTATAACCTAGTAATAGTATATTGTTAATACATGATTATTCATAATATAAATAATTGTTAATATTATTAATGATACCAAAAATAAAAACTTATGTGAACTACAGTGTAGACACAAACAAAAGTTTACAACAGAAATAATCTTTGCTTCAACTGTGACACCTGGGCTGGCCAGATACCTCAGCGGACTAAAGTGCCTGCATAGGCAGAGGCAGTGACCAGAGTTAAATTCCCAGTTTTCCTTGTCAGCCCTGCCCCTGGGGCACGCTGAGGTGGCTATTGAGACCCGGTATGGTATCGTGTACCTGTAATCCCAGCACTTGGGAAGCTGAAAACAGGAAGGATCACTATGAATCCGATCTGTGTAGTGAGACCCTGTAGACCCTGTATTTGAAGATGTTTTAAAAAAAATTAAAAGAAAAAAAAACCTGTCACATCCTCAGAAGTCTTCATGCATGACAGTTACATACTCTATAAACAAGTACCTCTTACACTCAGAGCACATACGTTTTGTTTTCCTGTACTTTTATGTAGGGCACAGTTGATATCTTTTGTTTTCCTGCTGTTGTGATGGTATGCCTGCCTGTTCACCTGTTAGCTCACTAGTGTGCTTCAAAACTTTTGGTATAGTTCCTGGATACAAACATTTTGCTTTTCCTCTGCTGCAAATGATGTCTTAGGAGTACACGTTCTAGTCCTCTAAGAATCTAAGGTCTGGGGGTATTGTAGTTCATGGGAAGGGCAGTCCTGGGTTACAGTACCATAAACAAATACTTGTAAAAGAGAAACATCATCGGGAATGCTATAATTTGACATTTTTGGAGACAGTTGTTAAATGAAAATGATTGTGCACTTGTTACTGATACATTGTTGACTTTAGGTCTAAAACTGCTTCTCTGAGCTTTTATCTTTATTTTAGGGAAGGGTCTATAGGGTATTCAGGGTCTCACTACTACATCAGACTTGTGGTGATCCATCTATTTACAACCTCTCAAGAGCTGGGATTATAGGTGTGCACTACCACACCCAGTGTCAATAGCCATCAGTGCGCCCCATGGGCAGGGCCAGGGATCCAACCTTTAGCCCCTATGCCTGCTTGCAGGTGCTTTAATCCTTCTGAACTTAGTAAAATTGAAAGTTCTAACTAAACAGTCCCTTCTGTTCAATTCTTTTATGCTTCTGTGACTTTCTATGTAGTCTAGCAGTACTTTATAATTTCATTAAGAATTCTTTGGTAAAAGATTTGAGTCAGTAGGCAAGGATATGTACTTGAGGAAGTAGTAATCTACAAATAAGAATATGTAAAATTACGGCACATGGGTGGCTGAGGCAGGACAATTGCTGTGGGTTTGAGGTCTGCCTAAGCTACTTAGTGAGTTCAAAGGTAGCCTGAACTGCATAGCTAGACTCTGTTGCAAAGCAACAACAATTAGAAGGATAGGAGACTATATACAATGAAAATGATATTGGTGTTTACCGATTAGAGTTGTTAGAATTAAGTGAAGTAATGCCTGTAAAGCACTTGTGCATGTTTTTTCATATGCTAGCTGTTGGTTTTTCTTAGAGATGAGAAAACTGAAGTTCAAAAGGTGAAACCATTTGTCTGAGGCTTAATATCCAGAAACTAGATTGTTATGGTTTATGTGTAGTTGTCCCCCCAAAGCCCCATGCAATCATGGGGTGGGGACTTTTAGAGTTTGAGACTTGACTCATGAGGCACTGGGATTATGTGGTTTAGTACTGATGAGATTATGGGTCTGAGTACTGCTGGGAATTATAGGTGTGGCCTGAGGTGGATGGGCTAAGGCAGAGAGCCTGATGTAATATAAAGAGAGACAGTCAGACAGACTTAGGCTGTTGCTCTGCTGCCGTGATTGGTTGGTTGCCTCTGTCACCATTTTGTTGCTGTTCTGGCGTTATGAATTGTTGGCCTCTGCATTGTGCCTCTCTGCCTTGGATCCAGCTGTGTATGGACTGAAACCTCCACAAACTGTGAGCTAAATAAACCTTTTCTTCCTTCATTTTGAGTGTTGGGTGTTTGTCCCAGCAACGAGTAAAAAATAACTAAGACAGATCCTTTGATTCCCATGATTCTCTCAAATCTTTAAGCTAGGCTAGCTAAAATGCCTACTTTTTAAACTTTAAATAAATAAAAAAGTTAGATGAATTCTTTATAAAGTTTTATCAGGACAGCTCCCCCTCTAGCCACATTGGCTTGTTTATGTACATTTTTTCATCATTAGAATGGTTTGTGATGATCTAAACAGTTTTATTTCTATAGTTTATCGTATCCTCTATGCTCATAAAAGTGGTACTTTTTTTTTTTTTTGCGGGATCAGGGTTCAAATCATGACCTTACAGTTGCCAGGTAGGTGATTGTGCCATGGAGCTATCTCCCAGGCCCCCAAAGTGGTACATTTTTAAAAGTGTATGTATAGGGCCCGGTGGGATGGCTCAGTAGTCTAAAGCGCCTGCTTGGGGAAGCTTGGGCGGCTTCAGGGACCGTGGTTCGATCCCTGGCACCACAAGCTGCGCCAGCCCTGCCCTTGGGGCGGGCTGAGCCTGCCATAAAAATGAGTGACTAAGCCGGGCGTGGTGGCGCACGCCTGTAATCCCAGCGCTCGGGAGGCTGAGGCAGGAGGATCGGTGCGAGTTCGAGACCAGCCTGGGCTACAAAAGTGAGCTCAAGGCCAGCCTCAACTACATAAGGAGACCCTGTCTCAAAAAGACAAAAAAAAAAAAAAAAAAAAAAAAAAAAAAAAGAGTGACTAAAGAAAGTTTCTGAAACAAGAATAAAAATAATAAATAAAATAAAAAATTCTTTAAAAAAAGTATATGTATAAATTGAATGTCTCTCACCTTTTTACCTTTTCTTTATAATTTTGAATTCTGAAATAAGGTTATTTTATTTTTATTATTTTAATTTTGCAAATCAGTTTTTCTGCTGAGATGGCCAAGAGCAGCAGTTTCTTTCATTGCTTATTTTTGTAATTAAATGTGAAATTGGCAAAAGGTTGGCCAATGAACAATTTCAAATTCACATTTGGTTTTGTAAATGTTATGATATACTCCCTTTGATTTCATTTTTAGTTTTAATTTTTTCAATCTTTTTCTTCTTTTTCAGTTGAAAACAATCCTCGAACAGGAAATCTTGCTGCACTAATTAAGGTCTTCCTTTCTAGAACCAAAGAACTCAAACTCTCAGCAGAATGTCATAAGTAAGCTTGCTGATTAAATGGGGTTTGCTTTGTACCTAACAATGTGAATATTTTTTATTTTTGCTGTAAATAGGCTATGATCTTTTGAAAAGCCCTATGAAGGAAACATTGTTCTTATTTAGAGGAATAGTTAAGGAGAGATTTTGGTTTAAGCGTCCTAAGATATTGAAGTGAAATTATAAATTTTAGAATCCATTTGATTTTAGCATTTTATACAGTTGTTAAGTAGAGTTATATGAGATACAAATGAAATATGAATTAAAACATAGGTAGATATCACTGATCCAATATAATCAGTTAAAAGATAGACATTGTTTTTATGTTACAAGTAGGTTGACAAAAGGATACTCATTATATATTGATTCTTAAATGATTTTCATCTTTCCTCTCTAGCCACCTCTTCATTTGGCAGACACATAATGCTTTGTTTATTATTTGCTGTTTGCTGAAAATATTCATTGGTGAGATGTCAGAAGAGGAGTTACAACTTCATTTTACTTGTGAAGAGAAATCTGGTAGTTACAGTAAGTGTTGCCTTTTCACAATGTTCTCAGTATAGCCTGTGTAACATAAAATTTAAATCTGAGGAACGAAGTATGATTTTTGAAAATTAGATTTTCCTCTCATAGCTCTCA
>PVJA010055041.1:0-11319 GCA_004027025.1 Myocastor coypus | reverse complement strand
GACAATATGCAATATGTCAACTTTCAAAGAAAAAAAGGGGGAAAAGAAAAAAAAAAAAGTAATGTGGATTTAGAAAGGTTAATGTTTAGTTGTTTGATCAATCTTATATACCTATATGTATTAATCTAAACTGATCCGATGATGAAAATATGTAATATAACCATTGTTAAATTTCAACAATAAAAGAATTGGGAAAAAAAAAAAGAAGAGAAGTTTTAGGGTTGCATTTTATTATTAGCATTACAAAATGCTAGTAAAGGGGAGGAAGCCTATGTAAGTTGGTTTTTATGAGGAGTCTGCTAAAAAACAAAATCAACACATATCCTGGTTGGATCCCTGGTACCATATGCCATGCCAGCCTTGTCCTCAGGGCAAGCTGAATCAGTCAAAAAAAAGAAAAAGAAAAAAAATTAAAATTCAGCATTATACCATGAATCAGCTAATTTTCTTTTTCTTTTCCTTTTCCTTTCTCTTTCTGTTTCTTTTCATTTATGTATTTGGTACAGTGTCTCACTACACAGCTTGTACTTATAGTGATTCTCCTGTTTTCAGCCTCCCCAGTCACCTGCTCAGCATGCCCTGGCAGTGGGGCCCATGCAGCATGTGGGACTGGAAATCGAACTTTGACTCCTGTGCTTGCCAAAGTAGGTACTTAGTTGGCTGAGCTATCTTGCCAACCCTGAGCCAGTTAATTTTTGAATGCGTGTCCCAGTTACCAGAATATAAGCTTATCTATCATATGTATAAAGGTAAGTGTAGTAAAGTCTTGCTATGTTACTTAAATGTCACTCTTCACTTTAGAAATTAAACATTTATAAAACAAAAACTGGAAGGAACTTAAACTAAATCTCTCTTTCACCTCAAATGGAGCAAAAACAAAATTCCAGTGCTCTTGTGAATGATAGATAAATCCTCCAGAACGTTGGAGAGACTCTGGGCCCAAGTTTAGTAGAGTGGATAATGGCTTTGATATCTGAAAAGACTAAACTGGGTTGTTGGTCATGGCACTCAAAGGCTGGGTGGCTTTGGGCCAGTTCATCATCCTCTCTGATCTTCAACTTTCTCAAAAGAGCAAAACAAAAACAAACAAACATAAACATAAAAACAATTCAACAGACTTGTTGAGGGCAGTGAATAAATTATAGAAATTTCTAATCAACTTTGCCAAGATGAAAGGGCTTAGTATTCTGAAGGCCTTGCTCATTCAGAATGGCCTTACACTCTTTCTTGAGGATGTGGCAAGCCCGTGTCTGTTAATTAGCTCTCCTTTGCCAATGGCTACACATGGGGCTGGTTGCTGTGGTGCCCAGCTCCTGTGCAAGCTGAAGCCAGAGAAACCATCAAAGTACTGAGTCTCTAGTCACCAAGTAGCACCTCTCATGAGATTACCACAGGAGATAAACAAGAGCACCTTCTGGCCCTGTTGTCTGCCTTCCTGCTCCACAGCTCAGTTTCTTGGGGTGAAGGTCTTTCAGCATAAGCAAGTGCCCAGGTTTTTGCTTTAATATCTCAGTTTATAAAAAATGTAGGGCTCTTGCTGTCTCCTACTCTCTCTAGTTGCACTAGAGAGATGCACATAATGGATGCACATAATGGATGCACTAGATGCACATAATGAATGTACATTCCCTCTCTGTCTCTCTGTCTCTGTATCTGTGTCTCCATCTGGCATTTCTCTCTCTCTCTCTCTCTCTCTCTCTCTCTCTCTCACACACACACATACACACACACACACACACACACACACATTCCAGCCTCATATGACTATTTGTCAATCTCATCTCATAGTCACTGTTCTTAGCATGGGAAGAACAGGTGTAGCGCCCCCAGGCTCTACGTTGACAGCAGCCTGTCTGGGTCTGTCAGGAGGACAGGTGGCAAGCTGGCAGAGGAGCCCTGTGGAAAATCCCAGTGTGCTCCTCTCTTTAATGCCTTCTCAGGAGCTCTCACTACAATGCAGGGTCATGTTTATGGTGTGGAAGGAGGTCTGATGAATCTTACAGATCTCAATAACAGTACTTCAAAGCTGAAAAGCAATGTCTACCCTCATGATGAGCAAGATTGGAGAGTGGGTGCTGTGCCCAACTCCAGGTCATCTCCTGGGATGTTTATCCCCAGTATTGGATCATTTGTCCCCACATAACCAGCCCCATGCATGCTAGCATTCTAAGAGATGGATATTATAATGGTGATTAGCTATCATGTCAGTAGCTCCAAAGTTATGAACAGTGAAGCTATAGTTATTATCAGGGTGGTATGAAATACTTCAATCCTATTAGTTCGTTAAACCTCCTTTCTGTCCACTGTCTGGGCTGGAGACATGACCCAGACAGCAATGCCTGCTTAGCAAGGGAGGATGGGAAAGGCAGCCTCTTAAAACAATTCCCTGAGGCTCCGATACAAGGCAATTTCCCAGTCCATTAAAGATTCAATGGTATCTAATTAATTTTTTCCAACTACCACCCAAACAGGTGTTCAGTTCATGTTAATTCTCTTATGTCTCCATTGAGCCCATTTATCGAAGTTTAGGACAATTCCAACATGAATCAAAATCACCAGACAGGGGCCTGCAGAATGGCTCAGTGGGCTAAAGTGCTTGCTTAGGAAAGGTTAGGCAGCTGCAGGGACCTCAGTTCAATCCCTGGCACCACATGCTGTGCTAGCCCACCCACAGGGCAGGCTGAGCTGGCCATAAAAAAAAATAATAGATAATAAAATCCAGTAAAAAAAAAAATCACCACACAACTTGTTAACACAGGTTTCTGGGTCTCAAGCTCACAGATTCTGGGGCTTTGGGATTCTCACAAGCCCTCACATGACCTTGACACTGTTGTTCCATACATCACATTTCAAGAAACTCTCACCTATAGAACGTGACCCCTAGGATGTTAGTAAATGTGCCAAGGTAGAGTGGGGACAGCTCCATAGCTATAAAATGTGAGGAAACAGCAGGCTCAGTAAGCCAGGGACTTTGGGGGCCATTAATGCTCATGAAGGAAATATTTCATAATGCCTGTTTTTGAGCTAAGCAAGGGCAATTTTTTACATTTTCAAATTATTTTAAAAATTATGAAATGAGGAACTTTGAAATATGTAAAATTTCTATGATATTCAAATTTCAGAGTCTACCAATAAAGTTTTATTGAAACATTTGCTTGACCAGTGTCTCTTTCCATGCTATAATGGGCAATGATGATACCACTCACAAAACCAAAAATATTTATTACTTGGATCTGTACAAACTACATCTGTGGATCCCCAGTTTCAAAGAACTTAAACAGACCTCCTTCAGCATTTCTTTATCAATCGTTAATATTGCCAGCCAATGATGCATTTCCTATAGGCAGATACTATAGTGCGGATTTTTTTTTATGTATAAAGTTTTTCCATAGTTTCTGCTTGTGTTTTTTGGAACATATTTTAAGATAAGAAGCAAAGCATAGAATAAAAGTATAATGTACAAAAATAAACTGCTCTTTGACTATTTCTACATCATTGCAATTCAGAATTAATCCATATGATTAACAGCTATGAGGTATGGGGTGGTTTCATGGTCTGATTTCTGATTTCCATTGCCAACTGCTGGCAAACGTTCTTAGATTCAGGAGCAGCACTGGGTAGTTTATGTCTGAGACAGACTTCTGGACATCTATCACTCTCAAGGTATGTGGACGAAGTGGGTCACTTGCAGTCCTTCTTTGTGTCTAGGGGAATTGTGTAGCTCTTCTCTCACTACCATTACACACAAGCCTACTTGAGCCCCTTGTTAGCTTCCTGTTAACTGTAGGTTAGGTTCAGAATGTCTCCCAAAGGCCAATTTGGTGCTCTTGGGAAGGTGGTAGAAACTTTAAGAGGTGAGACTCAGTGGAAAGAAGGCAGTTAATTGAGGATGTGCCTTAAATGGGAACCTGGGACCTGGCCACTTCCTCTCTCTTTTTACTTCTCAGACTCTTGCAAGTGAGCAGCCCCTTTATCATGACATAATGATGTCCTTGCCACAGGACCAAAGCTACTGGCCAATCTGGCATGGACTGAAACCTCCCAAGCTGTGAGTCTAAATAATGTTTTTTTTTTTTTTATTTTTTTTCTTCTAAGTTGATTATTTCAGGTACTTTGTCACATGGAAAGTTGACTATCCTGGAGGCAAATGTACTCTGAAGCAAGCTCCCTTTTTTCTCTTAAGGCAGTGGTTCTCAACCTGTGGGTTGCAACCCCAGCAGGGGTTGAACGACCAAAACACAGGTGTCACCTAAAGCCAATCGGAAAATACATATTTAAACCCATGCTATGCCATGGCGAAATGTTATTTATTGGAATTAGTAATAAATATTTCTCAACATATAATTAAATATTGTTTTTGTGATTAATCATTATGTTTAAATTATGTTTAATTTGTAGTAATGAGAATACATAATGCATATTAGGTATTTGCATTATGAATCATAACTGTCACAAAATTACAGTTTTGAAGTAGCCACCAAAATTATTTTTTGGTTTGGGGGTCACTGCAACATGAGGAACTGTATTGTAGGGTCACAGCATTAGAAAGGTTGAGAAGCACCATCTTAAGGGGTTAGGTACAGTAGGGTAGAACTGCTTTCCACTGTAAATTGCAGACTCAAATATGAGGCGGGGCCTAGAGGGAAGAAGAGGGTGCAGTGGTGGAATGGTTTTTGATATACAAGGTGAACAGAGACTTGGCTGTTAGTTCAACCACTCTAGGGGAAGAATGGCTTATGAAAATATAAGGAGAGTGCATCCTAAGATAATACTTAATTTCTTTCCATGTTTCCTCTTTCAATTAATGAAAAACTAACAAATCCATATAAATCAACACCTATTACTTGAACATCACAGAGAACTGAAAATACATTTTAATGTTAGCCCACATAGAAGAACACTTTCCAAGTCAACAAAAACAAGCACAAAAGCCCAAATGACAAGGAGATTTTTACGAATCAAGGCAGGTAACTCTCTGATGTATTAATAAAAATCATGGTAATTTATACTTCCAGAGGCTCACTTTTTTCTGGATGTTGCTTTATGTGCTTTTCTTCTATATAAGGCCTAATCTTACACAAGATTTAAAATGATGCATGGTGTACAAACTGCTAATAGCTTCACTTTGTACAGTAAGATTCAGGGTATTACAAGTAACTATACTTAGCTAAATTTGAGATCATGAGTTTGGACATTTTTTAAAGATGAGTATTTTCAAAAGGTATTTACTAAAAGCAAGTTGTGTACCATATTTCTTCTTTCTATGAAAAACTACAGGTTATTTTATTTTTAGTTTCATTCATATATTGGAAAGTAACACATAGGTTTGATAAGTACCTTGAAGCCCCCATACTAGATTTTGATATTATCTATCTCTGTTTTTAATCTCTAGGCTTTTTTCTTTCCTTGTCATTATTTTTGTGTTATTCCTCTTTTCCTCCAAAATACTCTATAGTGTCAATTTTTTAACATTTTTAAAGGGACAAACAGTATGTTTATTCTACTTTTTTTGTTATTGGTACAGAGTATTTATTGCTACAAACTGCCCTATAGGTTATATCGTATGGGTCTTACCATTTTTGTAATTTCCAATTTTATTTTCACTAATGAGTCAAGGACTAGGGAAATAGCTCAGTAGAATAAGTTCTTGCCTGGCAAGTACAAGGTCTTGAGTTTAATTCTTAGCTCAAGAAAAAGCTTGTAATTTCAATAGTGAGTCAAGGTGAGACATATAATTCTTTTTTTTTTTTTTTTTTTTTTTTTTTGGACCAAGGACAGAACTCAAGACCTTGTGCTTGTCCAGCAGAGCTTAAGCCACTGAGCTCTTTCCCTGGCCCCACATTTTTGATTTTTGCAATATGTTGAGATTTCCTTTGTGCCCTATTACATCTCAGTTTCTGAGAGTATATAATCTATATGTGAAAAGAAAGTCTTTTCTGTTTTTGTCTCTGACTACCTACCTCATCAAATTAAGCAGAAAAGGAAGGCTTATGTAATTCAAAATCCTATATTAATTTGAATTTTATTAATACAAAATCCTATATTAATTTCTGAAAGGACTGTATTCAGGTTTCCTATAGTGACCATAGTTTTATTAATTTCTTTTATTTCAGCTCATTTTTGTAATGTTTTATGCAATGTTGTTATATGTTTATAGGCACACAATTGCTACCTTTCCATTATCCATTCTAGCTTTAATAGTATTCCGATTAGTATTGCTAGTGGTGTACAATTCATTATACTTTATGTTCTAGAGCTTTGATCCATCGAAGCCTTTCTCTTTGTCTTCATTAAACAAACTGAAGCAACAACAGCAGGATCAATCTGACGTTGGTGCTACACACCCATGATCCTAATACTGGGGAGCTGAGACAGTAGGATTGCTACAACTTTGGGGCTAGCTTAAGCTACATCACTAGATCGTGTCTCAAAAATGGAACAGAATTGATAGAATAAAACCAAACAAATCCTCCTGAAGCAACAACAGCATCATATAAGTACTGACTTTGAGAGTACTGGTAGCACTTCTATGGCTCATGACAGACTCTGGCAGCCCCTATTTCGTCTGCAGCTATATCCTTATCCTCTGCTAGCAAGTAGTCTTTGAGGTTCTCGGGTAGCAGGAGTTAATGATCTTTCTTGTGGACTATACAGGCATATGTTGTGGTTAAGGGTATGCTTCTTGTTATTATATCCAATGGATAAAACTTTTCCTTGCACTTAATGCAACTTTGAGACCCAGACTACACTTTCTAAGGAAAGCTGTGCACAGTGATTGCTGCTGAGACAACTCCTGGTAGCTCATCGGGGGAATCTGAAAGAGGCTGAGAAGATTTTTGAACATGAGCTCCCTGTGCTTTTGCAATTCATCAGAATCACTCTGTTTGAAGTTGCCTTTCTCAATCAAGCAAGATCATCCATCTACATTTATTCCAACATTTCATGCCACATAACCCATGCTTGTCAAAGTATTATTCATAGAGTAGTTATTTATCAAGAGCATATTATGGGATAGGATTCAAACTAAGAACTTTATACAAAACTGGGGGTTTATACAGGAATTCTTGACTTTTACTGTTCCCGATATGGTCTTTAGACCCACCTTAGCCTCATTTGGAGCTGACTGGAACTGGAGCTCCCAGGTCTGCTAAATCAAAGAACTTGGAGAAGTATTGTGGCCAATCATGAGCATGAGAGAGATGAGGTGCAAAGTCACTTAATAAGAACTGAAGTCAGAGCTGGCACGAGGAAGTGGCCAAGCTTGTTGCCTTGGGGCAACTCTGCACTTATGCTATCACTGCCACCCTCATGCATCTTAATTTAATTTCATTTTATTTTAGTCTAGTTTTAATTAATGCAGGACAAATGCAGGTTGTTATGGGATACAGTGTCCTAATTTAATACATGCATGCAACAGGTAATGAGCAAATCACAGCACTATTAATGTCTCCAGGTTACATGTCCTACAGACTTGTTGCTTCATTTGCTTCTCAATGTGCCTAAAAGCTTCATGGACCATAGGTTTGGAGTATTTCTCAACAGTGCCCTGCCCTCTTAGGATGCTCATATAGGTCAGTCTGATGTGATAAAGTTTTTCATTTGAATAATGGTTATTCAGAAAAAAAATCCATACACTGCATCTATATGTGAAAAGGAAGTCTGTTGTTTTTGGCTCTGACTACCTACCTCATCAAATTAAGCAGAAAAGGAAGGCTTATGTAATTCAAAATCTTATATTAATTTTAATTTTATTAATACAAAATCCTATATTAATTTCTGAAAGGACTGTATTCAGGTTTCCTATAGTGACTATAGTTTTATTAATTTCTTTTATTTCAGCCCATTTTTGTAGCATTTCATGCAGTGTTACATAAAATAGTAATTCGTCTGGGGAGATAGCTGAACTATCTAAACATCATCTTAAGTGTAAGAACCCTGGTTTGCGATCCCCTGTACCACGTGTTTTGCAGGCCCTGAGACTCTAGGTGCAACAGCCTGGAAACCCAGCATGGTGGCACACAACTGTAATTCCAGTGCTGGAGAGCCTGAGACAGTAGGATCACTATGAATCTGAACTCCATAGTGAGAACCTGTGTCCAATAAATGAATAAATAAATAAAATGGTTTAAAATAGTAATTTTAAAATAGTAATTAAAGTTTTTATCTTGATGGGCAAAGAGCATTTTTGGCATATAACATGTAGCAAGATTATGTTTATACAACTCTTGTTAAAAAAGTGGGCACTTAAAAAAATGGCTGTTTTCACAGTTTTATGACTTTAAATGCAGGTACTAGACTTATCTTCCTATCCTATTTTGAATATTGCTGAGCAAAAAAATCAACCTTCTATTTTTTGTAGTAGGTAGTAATGGTCACTATCAATTTCTTAGTTAAATTAAAAGATGATATTTCAAATATGATGAATCCATGGTTCATTAATGAATTAATTTATCATATAGAATCTATTCTATGCCCATAATCTGGTTAATGACTAAGTCACAACTTCTCATAGTGGATCTTTCCGAGTGCTTTTTCTGAGACATTAGCACTGTCTGAGGGCTCCTTGCTTCAAAACCTTTTAAACTTTCTTGTTGAAAATGCAGACATCAAGTAGTAGCACCCATGGAAAGAGATCTGTGAAAGTGAGGTTAGAGTTGAATGTACATTTTTGATAATAAACACTGGTTCATTTTTTGTCCCATCCCCAGAGTGGAAAATTCTGTGTTATATCAGTTAGGGCTGAAGGGCCTTACAAATATCCAGAGTATCCTCTGGTAACCCTAGGATACAACCATCAGGAAGCACAAGTATGGTTCCCTAGTGTGTAAGAGGGCACTACAACCTGAGAATGCAACCTCTAAAAGGAAGTAAAACTTCCCCAGCATGTTCTTTTCAGAGCTATGATATAGTGTACATGCTGCATTACACCATAAGTACACTTCTGAGAGGAGAATTTGGCTGAAGAATAAACTCAAGAGACAGACTCTTCAACCAACTCACAAAATGCCACCCTGCCTCCTAGAATCTCTGAGGGTAAGCATAGAGTATCATCAGAAGACCAATACTTAAATAAAGGACCATTTTGTTATGAAAAAGAAATATATATATATATATATATATGTATATATACATATATATATATACATATATATATATATATTAGGATAGATACATAGCTATTTCCTCTTAGTTCATTGAGAAGAAAGTTTTGTACTAATAGTGTTTAGACAAGATATAGTGTCCCCATCTTGTGCTCTGAATAACTACTATGAATACAACAATATGCAATATATTAATTATTGTAACTGCCCTACTAACCTGTTTTGATAGTGTTTTGTTGCTATTTTATCTTTTTTCTCATTTCAATGCATAAAGAAGAAGCCCAATCCTTTCGAAGTTTGGTTATTTATTTTTACACCACCCCACACCATTACAGGTGACCCTATGTGTATGTCTGGGTCTAGTGGATGAAGTCCTGGCCTGTTTTTCTCTGAGAAGGGAAGTCTACTTCTCGTATGAACCTCTTTGCTGGGCGCTCCCAGGATAGAAAATAACAGAGCTGACAGTTGTTAACTTTGGCTTGGCTTTCATTCTTTAGGCCGATGGATCTGGGATGGCCTGGCATTTAAATACAGCTAGCACTGATATTTCTTTATTATGAAAGGGCAGCCAGCCACAAGCAACACTGATTATGCCTAAATCTCTCTTTTTCAAAAAATGCCAATGTTTCTTTTGTCTGTTTTGCAAATGTGGCTAAATGGGTATTTAGTGCTGTGGTTTGTATTATGCAACAGTTCCGGATTGTTTACTTGGGAGCTGAAGCATGGTGGATTCACTGACCAGGAGCGAGTGAGGATGAGACAAAGCTTCATTTATTCAGATTGCAGGCAAAGCAAACTTCAAGTGGCTCATCCATTCCAAAATATTTGTGGAAAGCTACACATAGTGCAGCTGCAGGCAGTGCACAGCTGGAATGGAATGACCACTTCTGGGGGATGGTTCTGGGAACCTAAGTCAGGAGTCTTGCATTCAGCTCTGGCGGCCACCTTGCCTTGGAGAGAACCAGTGAGAACATTTGCATTCTGCGATGAATGGCTTAGTTCTTAGGAGACAGTCAACATCCTATTGGACAAATTTCAGCTGCAATGAAAGCAACAGGTAAAATGATTCCACTTCCAGGAATGTGGAGAGAAAGAACCCTAACTGAACAGAAGAGTTTCCATTCTTATGAAAACTAGATGATTTCTGTGGGTGTCAGGCCAAATCAACCATGGGAAGGAAGTCCTGTATCTTCAGGCTCACTTAACAGATTTGCAATCAGAAGATGGTGGTGTTCAGCTGTGCCCTTACTGTTCTGTGTGGCCACCCTCCCAGTTCTGTGTATGTGGCTTTCTTTGTAATGGGCCATGCTAGTGCTGACCTTTATGTCCCCTCCAGGGAAAGGCTGCATCTAGCAGCCAGATGTCACGTGAGTGCAGTGGCTTCCTTCTGCCTTAGAGTGAGACACTGGATGAGGGGGAAAATGTACTCTAAGCACTCCCTCTGTGCCATGCCACAGATGCAATTGCCTGTGCAGGGGCTCCTTTTGTGACTTCCACCCAGCTTCTTTGTCCTTCTCTCAGTCTCTTAGATTCTCCTGAGCTCACAGGCTTAATAAATCGCTTGCCCTTTAATCTTTGTCTGAAAGATCTGCTTTTAAGAAATTCAATCTAAAAAAGTTTCCATTTGCTTGTGAGCTGTATTTTATTACAAACACATGGCCAGGTGCCAGGTACTTGAAGAACACAACAAATCACTGCATTAGAAAAAGAAGGGGAAACAGCACAAAAGTTTCTTGTATTCTCAGGTATGTCTAAAAAATACAGTAAATGTTGGTTGGGATGGACTGATTTGCATGTGAAGGCTTCATATCCTGAATTTCTTAGGATGGCTGGGACTATAGCGCAACCAGAGCATCATTCCATAGGAAAGGGGAGGCTCAGAGAGGTGGAATAATGAGGAGGCTTCATAGGTATTAAAATCTAAATCTTTAACACTCTGGGTCTCAACTTCAAATGAAAGGGTAGACATTAGAAAATTGAGAAACAAGAGACACGTCTGTGTTCATAGAGAATACTTTCAGAATATACAAAAAATATACACAGTGAAGTCTGATATGGCCTGTTCTTTTTCTTATTGTTATTTTGAAGCAGTCACTACTTTTATATGTCATCCCTCCAACTATCAAAACAAAAACTCAGACCCAAAGCGCACCGCTGGGAGCTGAGCCTGCGCACCTGCCGCGGGTAAGCTCCCTGCGCCCCTCTGCCCCGCCTCTGC
>PVJA010055040.1:0-11315 GCA_004027025.1 Myocastor coypus | reverse complement strand
TAATCCCAGCACTTGGGAGGCTGAGGCAGGAGGATTGGTGCGAGTTCAAGACCAGCCTGGGCTACAAAAGTGAGCTCAAGGCCAGCCTCAACTGCATAGCGAGACCCTGTCTCAAAAAGAGAGAAAAAAAAAAAAAAAGATTCACCTCAAAATCCATGTCATGCCAACTTAACCAATTCTACCACAAATGTGGCCAATTCTACCATATGCTTGGCTGGTCCAAAGCAGATCCCCACACTGGAAACTCTTTATTTATTTATTTATTTATTTATTTTCTTGTTTCAGAACCTTTGTGTGTTTGTTTATTTATTTATTTTCATGGCCGGCTCAGTGTGCCCTAAGGGCCGGGCTGGTGCAGCATGTGGTGCTGGGGATTGAACTGCGGTCCCTGCAGCTGCCTAAGCTTTCCTAAGCAGGCACTTTAGACCACTGAGCCATCCTTCAGTGCCCCAACACTGAAAACTCTTGAAGGCAATTCTCTGAGCTTAATAAATACCCTGAAGTCCTTCTTCTGAAATACAAGTATGATTCTGCCAAGAACATGGATCCCCTTACTCTGTGATCAATATACTGGGCTTTGCTTGACCAACTGGCCATCTGGGGGATCTGTTTTGGTAGTCTGCATCAAATAGAATCAACAGACAAACACCTTATGTCCATCACTTTCCTACATGTTCACCAATTCTGAACAGAAGAATAAGTAGAGCTGAGACAGTAGATCCAAGCGGACATGCATCCTACTTGGGCAAAGGGCATTAAATTTGAAAAAAAATGAAAGGCAGCACAGTTCCTTGTGTCTGTTACAGGGCTCAGCACTTCAGCTCAGAGCTGAAGTGAGCTGGAGAGGAGCCTAGACTAAGGACTGAAGCAAGACCTGTCAGTGAGGCTCCCCTAGCACCTTGTTCAAACTGGCCAGGTGAGGGTGAAGATTAGGGTGGGGAAGGAGCCAACTTCTACTGGGCACAGAGATTAAAAGCGCTTGCTTTAAATTTAGAAATGGGCTTCACTAGTTGCCTTACCACTCACTAATGATTTGCCTTTGGGTGGTTCCCCAAAGCCTTAGAAGTTTACCTATAAGATGGGAATAATGCTATTGCTGACATTAGAGGATTAACATGAAGACCACAGGGGACTGTGAATGCCAGATTTTGCTCTGCTATAATTGGTGGCATTAATTGTCATTATTATAATTTACTGCAAGGCCTAAGGGTTTGGAAGGAAGGAAGCTATGATCCATGGTTACTTAAAGTGGACTGGAAAATTCAAAAACAAAGAGAAAAATATATAAATAGGGACTTCAAGGCTGGATTTTTTGGGCAGTGTTTCAGTACTTTTTCCGTGAAGACTGCTTACTAAGACCAGCAGGATTATTTTCTTCAGTTTCAGATGAAACTCTCCATTTGAGTCTGAAAGGACCGCTGATCTCTTAAGAGGGCTGGCTGGGCAGGGTTTGCGACTGTAGCAGGCACCTGACCTTAAAAGGTCAAGAGTGGAAGCCTGAGAGACACACTCTGTTAGAACACCTGAGCACTGCTGCGGGGTGTGTAGGAGGAGGAACTGGTGTTCTCTAGATGCTATCACCGCCTGGTCTCACAGGAACAATGCACTTACTGGGTCCAGGGTTGTTGCTTTCCCAGTGTGCTCACTTGCCCACCAGCCAGGTCCTGTCCAGAACCCTAGAGAGGAGAGCTTCAGTGAGCCAGCGTGTACTGCGTGCTGCACCAGCAGGTCTGATCCTCAGAGGCGGATAGCTCAAAGTACTGAGAAGAAATATAGCAAGAGGGAGAGCTAACAACTTGTGTTTTAACAGTTGAGTTGTTTTGTTTCTAATACTCCTGCCATGGCTTCTGTGTAATTGTCCCCCTAAAGCTTCATGCAGTCATGGGGAGACCTCTAGAGTTTGACACTAACTCATGAGCCACTGGGATTAGGTGTTTTAGTATTGCTGGGATTACAGATTTTAGTCCTGCTGGGATTATGAGTGTGGTCTGAGGCAGATATCCTGAGGTAGAGAGCCTGAATGTAATACAAGAAAGACAGAGAAACAGACTCTCTGTTGCTCTGTTGCCCTGGTTGGCGGGTTGCCTCTTTTTCTGCTACCATGAACTGAATGCTCTCTGCCCTGTTCCACTTAGCCTGGAAACCAGCTGAGGGGGGACTGAAACCTCTAGTAACTGTGAGCTGAATGAGCCTTCCCTTCCTTCATTTTGGGTGTTGGGGTATTTGTCTCAGCAATGAGAGAAGAGTAAGTAAGACAACTCCCTTAGGAAATTGGATAATTTTAAAGAATTTATTTTATTTTATTTTCTTGTTTCAGAACTTTTGTTTGTTTACTTGTTTATTTTTATGGCTGGCTCAGCCTGCCCTGAGGGCAGGGCTGGCGCAGCATGTGGTGCCGGGGATCGAACCGTGTTCCCTGCAGCCGCCTAAGCTTTCCTATGCAGGCGCTTTAGACCACTGAGCCATCCTGCCGGGCCCGTGGAAATTGGATAATTTTATAACCCTAAAGGAATTTGTATCATCTGGTTAAGAGTTGTAAGAAAGAATAGTATATGCATATATATGTATATTCTTACATTTACCTCCCATTTTATCTTATCTGATTCTGCCTTTAGGTTAACATCATCTTAATATACAACACACTAGTTTTAATACCTTAATCCGGTCTTGTATCCCTGCAAGAGATAAAAGAGTGATTCATTTCTGTGCTAGTAAACACCGACCCTTCCTGGGGAATCTCTAAATTCGGAATGAAGGTTCTGCAGGAGTAAATGAAGGGCAGGCACTGGGCTGGGCCAGTGTGTGAGGTGCGCATCTGTCTTCACAGCTGTCTTGTTGAACAGTGTGCATTTCCAAGTTTTAAACTTAAAAACCTTGAAAGTATCTTTGTCCAATGTTTTGTACTTCTTTCAATAATAATTGAGCAAGCATTCTTGGACCTCTTCTATGGGCAGTGATCTGTACAAGTCTCCACAGGAAACAGAGATAAGTAAGAATGAAGCTAGCCAAACACTGCAACTCTAGGTAGAAACAGAGGCATGCTGTGAGGTGCAGGAAGTGTGATGATGTCAGAGGAGGAGGAGATTGCTGCATGGAACGCCTGAAAGCATAGGTGGGTGTGAATTTGGTCTCACGTGTGAGGCTAGGTAATAAGGTTGGGAGTTAGTGTTAATAAAATGGCTAGTGAATAGTTTATTATGGTTGAAATTTATTAAGGCTGCTGGCATCTGATGAGGTGAGAATAGTCTTACATTTTACTGGAATGTTTTCTAAAGAAAGCCATTGGAAATTAGGTAGAGAAGGGATTTGGAAACAATCAAAATTGCCCATCACTCGAGGAATAGATGAAAAAGATGGAGTATTTTTATACAGTGGAGTACTACTCAGCTAGAAAGAAAGACAAACTCAAAGCCTTAATAGGTAAATGGATGCAACGAGAGGTTATACTCATAATTGAAATAACTCACACCCACATGTGTAAATATCATATTGTCTCCCTAGTGTAAGAACTCAGAAGAGTAAATAAAACCTGAAAGGGTATAACAGATATAGTAAAACAGAAAGAAACAATGAAGATGAGAGAAAGGATAAAAGATAGGAAAAAAGGAAGGGAGGGGGGACATGCAAGTATATACAGAGGATGGCTGAGGTGATTGTACCAAGAATTTCTGGGGCTAGCAAGATAGCTCAGCAGTCTAAAGTACCTGCTTACTCATGCTTAGGCAAGCACGTGGGACTATGGTTCCATCCCCCCCACCACATGCCACGCTATCTCTGCCCTCAGAAATAAAAAAAAAAAAAATTATATATATATATATATATATATATATATATATATATATATATATATTATATATATATTTGGGCTGGCCAGACAGCTCAGTGGATTGAAAGGGGTTCAATCCCTGGTGTGCCTCGCTGGCCCCACCTCTGGGTTGCAGTGAGACAGAGATTGAGACTAGGCCTGGTGAAACGTACCTATAATCCCAGTGCTTGGGAGGCTGAAAACAGGAGGATTACTATGAGTCTGATCTGTGTAGTGAGGCCCTGTAGACCCTGTCCTAAATATATAAGAAAAAGAATTTTCATCAGGTTTTTGAAAATAGCACTTCATGTTTAGCAGTTTCACCTTGACTTACTCTATGTGCTGATAACTGTGGTCTGAGTAACTACCCTGAGGACAGCAACATGTAATGCAAAACCCATGGCTGAATAACTCTCAGCTTGGTCTTCTAAATGTGTACCACTTTTAATGTCTTATGGATTTTTATATATTCCTTAAAATAAATTTTTAAAAAATAGACAAGGAAAAAAATTAAGATTTCTTGAAAGTAAGCATTAATATTCAATGATTTGTCCAACCTTGCATAACCATATCTGTTAATCTATGCAACAGATTTGATGATAAAAATAGATACTATAACAACCTTTGTTAATTAACTATTCCTGCTTTGAAAATATGTAACATATGTATTATTGTATGTTTCCCTGTTTCTGTCTTTTTTTTTTCTATTTGCTTTTGCTTCTGCTTTTTACTCTTCAAAATAAAAAAAAAATTGAATTAAGTAATGAAAAAAGGAAAGAAAGAATACTGCTGCAAAAGTATTTGTTTCAATAAATTAAAGAAAATGTTTCCTAGAAAGAAAAAAAAAAAAAAAAAAGCTACTGGAAATTAGGTAGAGGAACGATTTCTTTTACATAATGTAAAAAGATGGGTACCAGATACATCCTTCTGTCCATCCCTCCCCACACAATTTCCTCTGGCCCTTCTCTCTGGTAGGCAGGCTGACAGAGGTTTTATTTATTTATTTTCATTAATATTAATAAGAAATAGCAATAAGATAGTTTCACAACAGGTTAGTAGGACAGATACAACAATTAATGCATTGCATATGGTTGTCTTCATAGTAGTTGCTTGGAGTACAAGATGCAGACATGATCTTGTCAGACACAAAAGTTACATCTTTTTGTTATATAGGTCTTGCTTCTTTATCTTTGTCTTAGCCATCCAACAGAAAAGTCTAACCATGAGGTATAAAAAGGAAAACCATATTAATATGCTGAGCTGTAAAAGGCTCAAATCAACAGCTTCCAACATTGGCAGTTTTGCTGATAACCCACTACTATTATGGACCATTGGACTATATATATCGCTACTTTCTCTTTATTCAATGAGAAGAAAGATTTGTACTAATAGTGTTTAGCCTACAGAGGCTTCAGTACGAAGGTCTCCCCCCCACCCCCCAAAGTCTTCCTTATTCTTTGTCCAATGGGATAAAACTGCAGAGGTCAGCACTTATTTTCCCTGGCTTCTTCCCCAGGGATCATCTTGGGTTGCCACAGCCCACACAGGAATTTCACAACTTCTTTCAGTGTTTGGGCTTGCATGACTACTCTTCCTGTTCTGGGTGAGCACAGAAATAGCAGTAGCCTGGCTTGGGTGCTGTCCCATTTCCCCTCCCTACCTCCTCCCACACCTTGCTCTATTTTTAAGCCTTTCTAAGTTATACTAAGGGGGATGCACTCTCTGATGCCTATGGAGAGCTCCATCAGAGGTAGAGAAGCACTGGATGTCTCCTCCTCTTAACATTAGGACCGGTACCAAGGGTCAATATTTATGCTGCCTGCAGAGCCAAGGTTGACTGGAAGAACATTAGGTCTTCTGACCCAAATTAGGTGAATCACACACTCTTTTTGGATAATCTGCATTAAGAAATTCTACATACAATTCTGAGAGAAGGTGAACTTGGGAACTGAACTGATATGTACCCATATGCGGACCTTCTCTGAGGAAGTTGCTCTGTAAGGAAATTCATGTACTGCTGTTAGCTGAATCTGGATTGGCTTTGGAGCCTCTGGCCGTGTGTTTAGACCCCATGGGAGAACTCCGTTTTCTTAGATAATGCCACACTCATGTGCGCACTCCCACACAGTATCCACCCATACAACTTTTGTTGATTTAATCATGATCTATTGCTTCTAGTCAGAGTCCTAATGCGTAGGGGAGCCAACATAAAATCCCAGTCACCACTTATAACATGCTTACTGCGGAGCAGGCTTCATGTGACTTACCTCATTAATCCTCCCACGTACGCTACAGAGTAGTTTTCCTGTAAGTCAGTCCATTTTTTTTGTTTGTTTATTTAAAAGTTTCTTCCCATAATCACTCTAAGTGACTCATTTTTTTTTTTTTCTAAATGCCACCCAAGGGACATCTCACAGTTTCTCATAAACTCATGTCTACCTCATGTACCACATAATTTGTTCTAATCTTTCTCCTTACTTGTGACTTCACTCGTAGATGTCACTGCTCATGAAAATGGCCAGATCTACATCCAGGTTATCACTTAGTGATGCTTCAGGCTTTTCTGGCCTTCAGAATGATTAAACATCCGAGTCTGGCAAAGATATAGGCAGTGTGCTTTCCCGCACATTCTGCACCAACATAGCTCACTCACCGCTCTTCATTTGGCCATGGTTAGCCGCAGAGACTTCCAACTGTACACCATGGATACTAGTGTCCCACTAAGGTTATGGGAGTGGCAGGACATTGATCTCATTGGCCCTTGGGGCAGTCTCCTGAGTACTAGGTAACTATAGTCTTGTCCTCTGGCTTTGAACAGTCGTATTTCATCAATTCCAGCATGGCCTAAAGATATAAAAGATTTTTAGGAATAGAGCGTTGTAGAAAAGAGCTCAGTAATCTACCATTCACACAAATGAACCATCCTACACCGGCTGAATACAAATCCAACCTGGATGAGGTCAGAAACAGACCTCACACCTTTTCCTAATTTGTATTTTCTTGTCTTTACTTAAAAACAAATGTATTCAAATAAATAGAGGCAGATTGTGCAGTGTGTGGTTTGTGTGTGCATGTGTGTGTTTTAGGAATAAGAATGATGCTGTCTAGCTGCTGTTTCATTGGCTATTTCACACAAGAATTCAGCCTTGAAGAATTAAATCACCTAAACTATCCCACTCCTGCCTGTGAGGATTCAGTCTTATAGACTTAAGGAATCCATTCACTTACTGAGGCTGTCTTTGAAGTGACTGCTATGATACCAAACAAGGCTTGTTGGCCTTCAAAGCCACGTGCCTGAGCCCTCGATGTTGCCACCCCTCTTCTTCCCATGTTCTATTGATTAGGGTAAGACTTCAAATCCCCATTTTGACAAGAAATTGGAGGCATCCACAGAAGTGTACATCTCAGAACTCCCTTCAAAGGGGAGCTCCCTTCACAGGGAGTGCTGACAGATGACAACCTCCAGTTGTAGCAGCTTTGGGGTCCTGATGTTTGAGGCAAGATCATAAGCTTTGCAGGTAGCTTCAGCCAAGAGGAGAATGGTGGGAGAAGTAAATAAAGCCAGGCCTGCTCAGCTCAGCTGACTTCTCTCTACACCAAGCCTAATGAGCTCAAGCTTCCATGTTGCTAGCCAGGATGGCTGTGCAGGTGTCCTGGGATCTGTGACTCTGTCCCACAGTCCACCACCCTTTTTATTTCACAGCTGTCCAACCTACTCTGTGATCTGAAGTCACATCCTGCCTATTCCTGCTCCTCCCCTCTTTACCACTCACCAACATTTTCCCTACTTAACCTGTAAGAGGTGATGCACCATGAATAACTTAAGGCTGTTACTGTGGGAGTGGGTTCCTTGTATCAAGGAGGAGTTTGGCCTCCTCAGTTCTCTTCCTCACGTGCTCTTTGCCTTTCTGCCAAGGGCTAACCCAGCAAGAAGGCCCTTGCCAGATGCTGGTCCCTGGGTCTCGGACTATCAGCCTCTAGAACAATGGGCCAGCAAATTTCTGTTCATTACAGATCACGCAGACTTGGGCATTCTGTCATAGCAACACAAAATGCACTGGGATACATGCTCAGTGCTCATGTCATGATAAATTTGGGAAAGTTTTGCCATATTCCAGACTTAGGAGTTTTCTATCTTCTTTTTTTTTTTTTTTTTGAGACAGGGTCTCGCTATGCAGTTGAGGCTGGTCCTGAGCTCACTTTTGTAGCCCAGGCTGGTCTCGAACTCGCATCAATCCTCCTGCCTCAGCCTCCCGAGTGCTGGGATTACAGGCATGAGCCACCACGCCCGGCTCTATCTTCTAAAAGTCTGTATTTTGAAATGAGCAGGGTCCCAGAGTAGGATACAAATATTGCCTTGAAGCTGGAAGAGGCATGAATACATATAAATAGCTAACATCTGGCTGTGGGCTGGGATTATAAAAGGTAAGCAGTGAGCCTCATTTTATAGCATGGATTTCTGGCTTGTGAGTCACTATGAGTGGAGTAGTTCTGTTTGGGCCAATCCTGTTTCTCCATTTTCTCTGCAGAATATCTTGCGCTCATTTTTTATTCTTCTTTCAAGGGTAATCTTAAAGATCGCTTTCTGCCTCCTGTAAGTTCATGCTCTCTTCTAAATCCCCTAGGACCCCTTAACCTCCTTCCATGAAGTAAACTATATTTACCTTGCATACTTTATGTAGTTTTTTTTATGCATCAGACTGAAAATTATATGGAAATAAAGTTGTGTTTATCTCTTCATGTTGATGCCTTTCCAATAACCTAGAATATGGTAGGGTTCAAAGGCTGTTATGGATGGACAGATGGATAGATGGGTGGATGAGTGAATGGGTGGATGGATGGATCAATGGATGGGTGGATGGGTGGGTGGATGGATGGATGATTGGGTAGATGGGTGGATGGGTGGGAAGATGGATGGGTGGTTAATGGGAAAGAAGGATGACTGTGAGAATGAAAGTTTGAGGTGAACAAGAGGTAGCTAGAACTCTTCCCTGGGACTGCTTCCTTTTACTTTCCATCTCACCTCACGCCCATATCCAGTATCTCATTGAATTAACTGTAAATGATGATGTCTTAGAAATAAATATCTATTCTCTTGGTAGTTTCAGTTGATTTAAATGTACTTTAAGTGAACTGAAATACTTTATGAGAAATTTTCTAATGCTAGCAAAAAAATTTTTTTTTCTGGTAAAACTGAAAAAATTTAGATAAGATGCGGTTCCATGCAGCAGCTCTGAAACCAGTTAGTCTGAGGTGGGAATCCCACCTCCCTATATTCGTGTAGCATCAGTTTTTCCCTGGAGAGCACGGTCAATTTATAACATAACATTTTTATAAACCTATCTCAAGTGCCTGGCATTGAGTAAGGGCTCAGCAAATAATATCTTCTTCCTTTGTGCCCCAAGTGTAATAAATGAGTGTATTCAGAGGCCAGAGCTTGACATCAGTTTAAAAATTTCTAAGTACATTGACATGGGTTAGAAGCTCAGTAAGTATGTGTTAGATGAATGAGAAAATTGTTTCATTGCTTTTGGCTTATTCCAAAATCTAATTTTAGTTTCCTTCATAATTAGGAAATGAATTTCAAAGCCTAGGAGCATGACTCAAAAGATTAAGATTTTCAATCCAGAGATCTTGATTTAAGTCTGCAGTGTTTGACTTTTGAGAAGAGTGCAAGTGTCGGCATTATCTTCTTTAATAGCAATTTATAAAGAACTGGGATCTCGCACAGCTGTATGCCGCTCAAAGATGAACCAAGAAAAGAATAAATTTCCTGCCCACATAAACTCAAGGCAAAAAAAAAAAAAAAAAAAAAAAAAAAAAAAATTCCCCAAGCTGTTTGATAGCATTCTGAAACCTGAGCAAGTTTTCTTACTTTTCTTATAAGGAAATTAGAGAAAAATCACAAGAATTCACTGCTATAGAGAATGTTTACCTCATTGGATTGTTAAAGCTGGTGATACTTTTGTTTTGGGAGTGACTAACAACTCCAAGTTAGAGGCTTTTGTAGCTCTCAACAGACCAGGCATGCAGGGGCCAGGATTCCCCTGTTGAGTAGGGCTCACGCCAGGCTGATCCATAGTCACACCCTGTCTGAGGTGCATTTATTTATTTACTTATTTGCTTGTTTGTTTGTTTATTTGGTACAGGGTCTTACTACGCAGCTTGGATTTGTAATGATCCCCCTATCTCAGCCTTCCCAGCACTGGGATTACAGGTGTACAGCACCACACTTTGTTTTGGCGGCCAGCACAGCATGTGGTACTGGGGATCAAACTTGGGTCCTTGAGCTTGCCAGGCAGGCACTTGGACCACTGAGTTATCTTCCCTGCCCTTCAGAGGTGCATTCTGAGAGTGGTGCATGATTGCAACACCCTCACAAGAGAGGCTCTTGCTGAAGTGGGGCTGGAGTCCACTTTTTGCTTAAAATGAATAAAAATGGGAAAAGCAAGATTCAACAGAAGTAATCCTACTTCAAGCTCCACTGACTGGAATCCATTTAGTGAAACAGCAGAGAGGGCTGCTAGTATTCTCAGTAACTCTAAGCACAAAGCTAAGGCCAAGACTAAGGAGACTCAACTACCGGACATTAAGGATGTGAAAGCGTGAGCATGGTGATGTGTGCACATGCGCACCAGGTCTCTATGCCGATGCCCTTCCCATGACCTAGAATATGGTAGCTCTGGAATACAGCTTTAGGTCTGGGATTGTAATGCTTCCTGCTTTATCTTTGTTGCCTAGGATTGTCTTTGCAATTCTAGGTCTTCTCTGGTTCCAAATAAATTTTAAGAATGATTCCTCCAGGTCTGTGAGGTATGTTGATGGTATTTTGATAGGAATGGCATTAAATCTGTATAACAGTTTAGGGAATATGGCCATCTTCACAATGTTGGCTCTTCTTAAACAGTAGTAATTCTTTCCATTTCTGAAATCCTCTAGGTTCTCTTTTTTTCAGAGTACTGTAATTTTCACTGAATAGATCTTTTACTTCTTTAGTTAGACTAATTCCTAAGTACTGATTTTTTTCAGTGCTATTGTAAAAGGTATTGTTTCTTTAATTTCTCTCTCAATGTGTTTGTTATCTGTGTAGAGGAATGCAACTGACTTTTGTGTGTTGACTTTGTATCCTGCTGTGCTACTGAACTTGCATATTAATTCTAGTAGCTTCTTGGTGCAGTTTTTTGGGTCTTCCAACTAGGTTATCATGTCATGTGCAAATAATGACAGTTTAACTTCTTCTTTACCTATTCTTATTCCTTTTGTTTCTCTGTCTTGTCTAATGGCTGTAGCTAATGATTCCAGAACTATGTTTGTTATGGTTTATGTCTAGTTGTCCCCCCAAAGCCTCATCGAGTCACTGGGTGGGGACTTCTAGAGTTTGAGATTTGATCCATGATCCCTGGGATTACAGGTTTTAGTACTGATGGGATTATGGGTGGAAGTACTTCTGGGATTATGGGTGTAGCCTAGGGTGGGAGCTAAGGCGGAGAGCCTGAATGTAATATAAAGG
>PVJA010055039.1:0-11297 GCA_004027025.1 Myocastor coypus | reverse complement strand
AAAAAAAAAAAAAAAAAAAAAAAAAAAAAAAAAAAAAAAAAAAAAAAAAAAAAACCTGCTATTTTTCATACATATAATTATAACATAGCTAGTAGTAGTAGTAGTAGTAGTGCAGAACAAACTCAGGACCTGGTGCTTGCTAGGCAGATACTTAAACTGCTGGGATATTTCTCTGGCCCCAGTTTTAATTTTTGCCCTCTTGTCTGGGGAGACAGCTCAGTAGAATAAGTACCAGCCTGGAAAGCTCAGAGTCCTGAGTTCAATCCCCAGTACCACAAAAAATAAATAAATAATTTTTTGCCTCCTCTGGAATCATTCTCTTCTTTTGACATTGCTAAATTTATTTTAGTCAAGAAGCAAATAGTTGCAAAACAACAAAGAACTTTCCTTATTTTCCTTTCAATTTGGAAAAAGAATGAAGGATTTTACAGCAGACAGAGTGAATTAGTGAACATTTTCAACCTCTGGCTATTTCCTTTGTTTAAGGAATATGCCTAAGGTCAAAGCAGGTTTTACTAACACTGGCAATTACACTCTAAGCAACACATGGAAGGCATTCTTTTTTCCCTTCATAATTTGACCCTAGGACCGTTGAGGCATATTGCTATGGGCAAGCTCTATATGGAACTGAGAATATAGTCACTGTTGAGTATGCAGGAAATTACAGACAGAAAAGATAAATTGATATTTGGTTATACTTTTTTCTATTTATATTTTTCCTAAAGCAAATTCCATCTGCATTCTTCACTAAAACAAGTAAGTCCTCTTTCTTAGCCAGTTGCTGATAAATTATTTTACCACTTCCTACAGAAGGCATATTAAGTCATATGGAAACTTATCAAATATTGGACATGAAAGAGAAAACAAAGATGTGATGAATCTCAAGTCTGGCAGCGTCTAAGTACTTTTACAGATTTCACGAAAACAGGCACAGGACAATCCTCAGGGAAAGTCAGCATGATCACAAATTTGATCTTTCTTCCAAAAGCCACTGTGATTTTTATAAACCAGCACCCAAATTTTATGATAGGTTATACTAAGCAATATTTTAAGAGAAAGGTAAAATACAATTATAATAGTCATTTCAGAATAAAGTGAATGTTTGAATAGCTGAATGCAAGATTTGTGATTCTGGCCTGAAGTTACTGATGTAAATAAACAATTAATGATGACTCAAGTATAAAAAGTTTTAACTTTGAGAAACTGCAACAACGCTGAGAATTTTTTATTCTTTGTTATTAGGGATCAAAAAGTGCAAGCTCTTTTGTGTATGAGAGAATTATCAGCAAAATTAAAAGGATCAAATGCTTGCAATTCCCTCAGAAGTGACAGGAAAACATTTCATATTGTGAGTTACATGAAAACAAAGTAACATTATGTGTATTTTTATTCTAATAAGCATCTACTGTAAAAAACCCAACTTTGAAAAGTGGTATTCTTCAGCCAAATTTTGTGTTAATTAGTGAAAAGTTGTCATAGTGAAAATATTTAATTTGGCATTTCTGATTTCTCAATGACATACCATTGTGATTTTTCTTTGATTGTTCTGATGCAATGGATAATTTTTTTCTATAGATGCAGGAGACAAAAGCATTCTAGATATGCAGATTATACACATTATACACATATATGATGTATTTTACATATTCACATTTATATTGACAACAGAATTAAAAATAATATATTCAACCTATTCAATTATAAAGTTAAGAATGTAGACTGTATTATACATGACTTACATCTCAACAAAGTTATTTTAAAAATTCATTGGACCTAATAGATCAAATGCACTTAGACAAGTTTCCTTTTTATCATTTATAACAACTTCACATCCTTTGGATTATCAGCTCAAATACTTCCTTCCACAATATAGTGGCTCTTTTCTCTGTCTTTGTTTCCATAATTAAAACATGGACATGATTTGGAAGCTTATAGATTAAAGTTTCCAGCATTTCTCACTTTAAACTTCTGTTCATGAAGAACCTAGAATTTCAGATCTAAATGTACTAAATCTGTAGGGGTGATCAAAGAACAGTGTGGTAGTTGATACATTGAGTCAACTTGAGGAAGCTTGGCTGGCTGGGCTGGGCTGGTTCAGGCCTGTGAGGACCCCATTCTGCAGGATGCTGAGGGCCTGCCCTGGGATGTGACTGGTTCCAGGCTAGGGTCAGATGGATCATGAGTGACTCAGCACAAAAATCGTATTAAAAGAGTTGAGGAAGACTTTGTGTGATCAGGGCAGCCTGGCCCTGCCCTGGTTGTTTCTTGACTTGCCCAGCCTGACCACACTTCCTTGGAGAAGTCCTGGTCTTTGGAGGAACTTGATCTTCACAGCCATGCCACTATGGGGGAGCTCTGTGCCAGCCCACAATTTGGAACACAGAGCGGCTTGATAAATGCCACAGCTGTTGCTCCTCCTTTGCTGTTCATTGTTTTCTGCCACTTGGAGCCAGTGGAGTATGAACAGAAACTTCCACAAACTGTAAGCTACATAAACCTTTCTTCCTTCATTTTGAGTGTTGAGTATTTGTCCCAGCAACAAGTAAAAACTAAGACAGACAGCAACCAGTTTCTTTCTTACTACTATCTCTGAGTAGTGAATCTTGTTTCCTTCCAAAGGAAAATGACTGCTACATAATGTTATTAACAGCATCCATATGGCTTCTGGGGACCAGTGCCCCTCTGAACACAACATCACCTCCATCCTGAGCCAGGAAAGTTCTCTCAGCATTTCCACTCCTGTAAAGCTCCTTAGTACAGTGTATTGTTATATAGAATATACTACTTGTGGCTCATCTACTATGCTGAGGTATGGACAAGCCATAGCCCTGTGAGGAAGAAGAGGAAGCAGTTTTATTTCTAGGCATAATGAATCACTGTCCCCTGCTGGATGCTGGGGAACTCTTCAGTCACCTGAGTATTCAACATCTAGTTAAACTCTGAAGTACAGCATTATATCTGGCGCATAATTTTGATCTGTATTACTAGCAAGGTGAACAACTAGAAGACACAGGAACAAAGCCACTGCTCGTGAGCAGAGGTCAGAGCTGTGCTGCGTCCCTTGAAATAGCTCTGTAAGAGGCTGAGCATAACTGGCTCAAGTATTTTATTAGGTTGCCAGGTACTTTGGTTTGCTGCATATTGCTGGAGAGGACTGGGCTTGGTGAATTTCATGTTTCAGTTTGAAACAGCAGATTACTCTTGAAGTGGGATAAGAACAAAATAAAAGTTCCCTTTTTCTCTTTTCAACACCATGAGCATGCCAATGTTCTGAGTGTTTGCATTATTCTTTAAGCCAGTGTAACCCAGTCTGATGATGGGAACACATAATCAATCAGAGGGTATTCATAATCAATGGAAAAGATTTTATCAAACCATAGTTGAACCAGGGAAGATATAGAAATTATGTTTGTCTTGCTCTTCTTTTTGTAGAAGTTTGAGGTAGAATATTAGGGACTTTTTTTGTGTGTTCATTCTGTTTTCCTGATGCAATAAATTCCTGCTATAAATTTCCCTCTTAGGGCTGATTTTATTTTGTCCTATAAGTTCTGCTATGTTGTACCTACTTTCTTGTTTATTTATAATAGTGTTCAGTTTCTTCTTTAATTTTATCTGTGATCCATTCCATATTTAGGGACGTGTTATTTAATTTCCATGTATCTACGCAGTTTATGCTGTTTCTTTTGTCATTAACTTACAACGTCATTGCACTATGTTCAGGTAATATGCATGAGATAATTCCTATTCTTTTGCATTTACTTTTGTATGTTCTGTGGTCTAGTAAATGGCCTACTTCAGGCAATGTTCCATAAACAGCTGGGAAGAATCTAGGACTACATCCATGTCTATTACAATGCAACAAGCTAAAGCCAAAATAGATTATAGAAGTAAGTATTAAAATAGGACGACTTGGGGCTGGGGAGATAGCTCCGTGGCACAAGTGCCTGCCTGGCAAGTGCAAGGTAGTGAGTTCGAACCCAGGTCCCACAAAATAAAAAAAAAAAAAAAAGGAAAAAAAATAAAATAGGACGACTAAACCTACTGGGAGAGAAACTAAAAATCTTCAAGGTATAGGTGTAGGCAAAGAGTTTATGAACAAACCCCAAATTGCATGGGAACTTCTCCAAAGAATCTACAACTGAGATTTCAACATTTTAAAAATCTTGTGCACATAAAAAGAAATAACCAATAGGATGAAAAAGTAACCCACAAAGTAGGAAAATATCTAAGCCATTTGTCACTCAGGCAAGAGATTTATATAGACTTTTTATGTAAAGAATTAAATTAGAACCCTCAAATTCAAATAATCAATTCAAAAAATGAGCATTTGAGATGAACACACACTTCTCAGATGAAGAAACACAAATAATGAATAAATATAAGACAAATGATAAATATTTATGGTCATTTGAGAGATGCAAAATAAAACAACACTGAAATTCTGTTTCACCCCAGAAACAATGGCTAGTATGAAGAAATCAATCAATGAAAAATGCTGGAAGGGCTATGGGGATAAAGGAACACTTCACCACTGCTGGCTTGAATGTAGAGTGGAGCAACCACTTTGACAATCAGAGTGAAGATTCCTCAAAAAACTATGGATTGGGGCTGGGGAGATAGCTCCGTGGTGCAAGTATCTGCCTGGCAAGTGCAAGGTCTTGAGTTCCGACCCTGGCCCCACAATAAATAAATAAATAAATAAATAAATAAATAAATAAATAACAAAAAATCTGTTTTGAAACTGTTTCATTGCCATTTTAACTTTTTGCTCACTAAAATGAATTTAAAAAAAAAAAACTTACTAGGACTGGAAGTCTCATTCAACCCAGCTATCCCCTTTCTGTGTATTTACCAAGAAGAACTAAAAACTTGGTACAATAGACATATATGTGCACCTATTATATGGTAGGACAATTTATAATACTTAAATCTTGGAAACAACTCAACTCTCCATCAACTAAGGTATGAATAAAAATTATGTTACATTTTTAGAGAATGGAATACAATTCAATTTTAAAGGATGCTACATGAGAGTCTTCTATAGGTAAATAGCAGCATGAGACCATATTCAGAAGGAAAAATAAATCAGACTAGCATCTGTAAACATTGTTTTGTCACTCTAGTGTGGGTAGCTGAAAGAGTAAATAAGATCCAAAATGAACAAGAGATGATGTGAAATGGGAAGAAACTGTTCAAAAGGCAAGAGGAAGTGGGATGGGAGAGGAAAAGAAGGAAGGATAAAGGAAAAACGTATATATAGGATAGATAAGATCATTATACTACTAATTTGTAGTGGTCCAGTGAAAGGAAAGGTTTGTGTATACATTGTTTGGTCAATTTTTCATGCATATATCTTGAAACCAGAGCAAGTACTTGGAAGATAACAATACACAATGTATTAACCGATGTTATTCTCTTATGGTCTTGTTTTGAAATTTTGTATCATTGTTTTACTGTGTTTTCATAAAAGAAGCATAATTCAATTTTTTCTTCCAACTATGAAAATACAAAGTTTCAAGCGCCTGTAGACAAGCTGCCATGCCAAGTGACAAGGGACTACTGCCTTAGAAACAATGGCAGGTACGGCGTTGGTGTCTCGGGCACAGCTCGCCATTCGGGGAAGGAGGGCCGTGCAAACCCGAGGCTTCAGCTCCGTCAAGGATCATGAGAGCTCTTCCTGCTCGATCCGAGATGCCGGTGGGGCCTTCTCGAAGAGAGAGCAGGCTGAAGAGGAGCGGTTCTTCCAACAGAAGACTAAAGGACAACTGGCAGCCTTGAAGAAACACCACGAAGAAGAGATCTAGCATCATAAAAAGGAAACTGAGCGTATGGAGAAAGAAAATGAGTGACATAAGCAGAAGATCAAACAACTAAAACATGACTAAATGGGCATGTTCCCCATAGGATGGCATCTATCATTGCCTGATTCTATGTAGACATAATCCTAGTCTAATTACTATTTGTTCTGTATGCTGCCAACATAATAAATTGTAATCAGTGAACTTGTCCAAAAAAGAAAATACAAAGTTGCATCCTTTTCAATGTATTTGTGTTGATTGTATTTTATGTATTTTATTTTTGAGCAGAAGACAAGATGAAAGGCCAAATTAAAAATAAGCAGCTATGTCATTGCCTATATTTTTGACTTAGCGTGCCCTATTTTAATCTGTCATTTGTATTTAAATATTTTAGCATCTAGAATCAATAAAATATATGACACTGTGGCTCACCCTCCTATCCATTGCCTTCCCAGTCCTCACCATAAAGCTGGAGCTTGCGGTGACTTGAGGTCCAGTTTCTGTGTAAGGAAAGCAAAGCAGGAAACAGGAATCAATCTGACTTGGTGATATGGAAAACAAGAATGAACTAAAATTAAATGACATTGAACAGTGAGTTTAATGATAATCCTGTTTCTAACTTACTAGAACTCTTATTTTATTGTTTTATTGTATTGTGCATTTACCTAAGGTTTCAACCAAAATAATTCTGTCTGGAACAATTATAAATGCAAAAATAGTCTCTGGTAACTAGAATTTCAAAGACATAGTAAAGACCATTACCAAATTAAAATCATAATCCTGGTTAAAAAATGAAAAGAAAAAAAAATCCTTCTGGTTAAATCTTCTGTAAAGTCAGTGTCAAAGCCTTGGCTCCATGTCCTCTAGTAACACGACTTAATATGACCCTTAATTTAAGAGCAAGATAGCAGAAGCTGATAAAATAGCCCAGAGGACTAAATGCCTGCTTAGGCAAGCACAGCGACCAGGGTTCGGCCCCACATGCCACACTAACCTTGCCTCCGGGGTGCAGTGATCTGGCCACCAAGTCTGGGCGTGGTGGTGCAGCCCTATAATCCTAGTGCTGGGGAGGCTGAAAACAGGAGGATCACTGAGTTTGAGCTGTGTAGTGAGACCTTGAACCAAAATACATTTAAAAAGGAAAAAGAGCAGGACGACCGATGACAACACATAGGTATTGACTTAAGTAGCAAATAAGAAACAGAGCCACGAAGTTCCTGTTTTATCATAGAAGCTTGAGCACAGCATTTTGTTAGCATGACAACAGTTCTTCTCTACCTACCCCATGAATTTCCCTATCTCCTCATTATGGAAAATACTATGATATTCAATATTATAATCTACTAAGAGCCGGGTGTGGTGGCTCACACCTGTAATTCCAGCACTTGGGAGGCTAAGGCAGGAGGATCAGTGTGTGTTCAAGACCAGCCTGGGCTACAAAGTGAGCTCAAGGCCAGCCTGAACTGCATAGCGAGACCCTGTCTCAAAAGGACAAAAAAAATATTATAATCTACCAAACATTCACATGAATTTCTGACACATTTTTAAAACCAGTAAAAATAAAACCCATAATCAGGCTTGTTGGAACTTTAGATCAACATGTTGGAACAGATTTTTTTTTAAAAGTTTCAGAATGTCATGATTTAAAAAGATTTATAAAAAGTCATCTTTATCTTGATTCATATGGAAACATTGCCAGATCACACAAATTCCCAGGAACGAAAACAGAATTGAGCATAGCCTCTAAGCTAGAAAAATTGATCGGTTCCCTACAATGCCCAAGTTCTTTACCTTAGGGTAGAGGTTATTTCTGCCATGCCATGTTTTCAGATCCCTCACTTCCTTGCATGCCGGGTTAATTTTTAATTGCTTATTCCTTTGTCCTTCAGAACATGAACTAAATAGTTATTGTTCCCCAGAACTGCTCTTGAAAGTCAGAAATTGGGCTTGCTCCGAGTCACTGCAGCAGCTCGCTACAGTCCCAACAGCTAAATGTTCTTCACAAGATCCCACTAGGATCCTCGCTGAGACCCATAATTCACTATGAAGGGGTATCTAGACTGGGCTTCATAAAATATTTTCATGTGAATTTACAAGTATAAATAAACAGAGCCATTCCATAGGACACCCAATTTCAGATGTAACAAGAGATTTTCCTGCCCTGGATATAACAGTATAACAACTGATCCAAATCTACATACTTTGTAATTGACTTTGTGTCATTCTTTTTTTTTTTTTTTTTTTTTTTTTTTTTTTTTTTTTTTTTTTTTTTTTTTTTTTTTTTTTTTTTTTTTTTTTTTTCCGGGACCAAGGTTTGAACTCAGGCCCTTGCTCTTGCAAGGGAAGCACTTATTCTACTGAGCTATCTCCCCAGCCCTTACTTGGTCATTCTTGCAAAGTGCACCACAATCTATATTAAATGGATCATTAGTTCCTAGACCATGAAATTATTGCTAGAAATCTTATGATTGAACCTTTCCAAGGTAAATAGATTTTGACCTCGTAAGCATATTTTCATAACTGAGCTCTAAACTCTTTGGCTAACTTTCTGAAATCTAGCAGAGCACAATTATTATTATTATTTTTTTTTCTCTACAGTCTTTTTTTTTTTTTTTTTTTTGAGACAGGGTCTCGCTATGCAGGTGAGGCTGGCCTTGAGCTCACTTTTGTAGCCCGGGCTGGTCTCGAACTCCGCACCAATCCTCCTACCTCAGCCTCCCGAGTGCTGGGATTACAAGCGTGAGCCACCATGCCCGGCTTTACAATCAGTCTTGACTGATATGTTACACACAAACTCTATGCAGATTGCTTGAGAAAAAAGGTGAAATGACATTTATTTGCCCCCTCAACGTTTTTTTCTGGATCCAAAATGCATGCAAATATCTAAGTTTTTTAGAGCAATTCCCTTATAGATCGTTAAATTGAAGGAAAACCATATTATTAAATACATTCTGAGTTAATAAAAACTTTTCAGAAAAAAACATGCAAGGGTGAAAATGTCTCTGTGTCTCTACGGTTGTAAAGAGATTTATTGTAGATACTGAGATTATAATTCATCTGGCTATTGGAACTTACAAGTCCCCAGATCTCTAAGATAAGTTAATAAATTAAAGAGACAAAGAGAATTCCATTCTAAATCTTAGGTCCTTAAACCAAAACATTCAGTGGGATAAATTCAATCTGAAGGTTCACATTGTCATGTCTGAGAAGAGGTGAACTTTCTTTGTCCATTCACCAGTGGATGTAGAGTTAGGTTGATCGCTGCATCTGTACCTTGGAAATTATGAAGAAAGCTGCAATGTATATGTAAGTGCAGGTTATTAGGGCACACTTACTGGAAAAGGTCATGGGATTTTCATATATACACTTTATATATTCTATATCTTTCTGGTAGATAAAATATAGCATATAGAGAAGCGTGATCTAGAAATACTACAGATCCAAGGAACAATTTTTGGTCTATCATAGATTTCCAGGTGTACTAAGCAATCTTCTTTTGCCCTTTTAAGACCTTTTCATATCCTGCTGCACCTGGATCACTAAGTAGATACTCATGGACCTGCACCTTTATTGTCTGGTTTCTGACTCAGATGGTGAATACATTGCCAGGACTCTGAGTACTAGGATAGAGTAAAGGGTGGATATCAATCTTGCCTCTCCCAGATCCCAAGTGTAATGCAGCTATGGGATAGGTTTCCAAGTACAGGTTAACAGGAATGCGCACATATGACCACCATGTCTTTCAAGGAAAAATCTTACAAGAGATATGCACTAGACAGCTGTGCCAACCAGAAAAACCTGAAATGCAGGTAGCTGTCAATAAGGTCACCCAGCAGGTATATGGCTTCCAGTTAGATGGATGGCTCAGAAATAGCTCTGTAGCCGGACGTGATGGCACACACCTGTAGTTCCAGCACTTGGGAGGCTGAGGCAGGAGGATTGGTGTGATTTCGAGACCAGCCTGGGCTACAAAAGTTAGTTCAAGGCCAACTTGAACTGCACAGCAAGACCCTGTCTCAAAAAGACAAAAAAAAAAAAAAAAAAAAAAAAGAGAGAAAGAAAAAAATACCTCTGTAGCTTACTTTAGGGAAGGGGTTTTGCAGCTTAAATGACATGGAGGTACCATCATTAATTCTGCCTGTACCATTAATGGCAAGAGCTTCAGGTAAAGTTTGACTGAGCATTCAGGAAGAAAGGCAGGCCCTACAGAGCACTAGTTACCCAGACTCTAGCCTCTAGCATCCTTCAGATAACACTTATCAAAAAATTTCAGTCTCTGTCTCCTTAGAGCACCCCTTGTCTTGGTAAAAATCTTGGAAACAGAAAAGGTGTACCAGGGACATGTGCCAAATATCACTTTACTCAAGGACAATGTAGACCTCCTTACGTCCTCTAATCTCATGAAACAGACCTGCTGAAAATTGAAGAAATCTAACCATAGTTCTATGATGAGGTAATTCCTCAAACTTTTAAAATAGAAATTTTAACTCCTGCCATTGAGTGATGTAAAATTTTTGTGAATATTTTAGAATTACATTTTTAGAAAAATGAAAGAAGGGGTATGTGTAGATACATGCTAAAAAATCACTTTCTGATATTACAACAGAATCACAAGGTACCGTGTTCAAAGGGTAGCTAAATAGTGATATTAAAAATGAAATATATTCACAGTGAAATGCAAAACTCTGGGTTTTTGTAAAAATGCATGCCAAGTACTTAATAAAATATATTTAACAATTATTATCAAATCACTCACAATAAAATATGCTTAATACTTTTTATTAAATCATTGTCAAAAAAATCAACAATCTTAGTCAATAATAAATTGGCCAAATTACATTCATGAATTCAATGACCATAAATTAATAAATAAATGGTATACTTGTCCATTTATTAATGAGAAATTTCAAGGGCTGTTGTCTTTGTGAAAAAAAGCAAAATATCGATTTTTCTATGTTAAATATTACAATATTTTTATTCAGTTAATGTCATATATCTATGTAATGGATATTTCCTATAATTTATGTTTTTGCTAAATTTTGTGAATAATAAAATCATTTATTTTCAAATGAAATATTATAGTGATTAGGAGTTTAGTAGCAACAGAGAGGAAAACTATGGAGATATTATACCTATATAACTTTTATTTAAAAATTTATTTTACATAATTAGTGTACATTACTAGTGAGACAGAAAATAATCTCTAGGTGCATTTGTATGTTGTACATCGATGAATTTGATATACTTAGGTTGTCGGCTATCTCAAACATTTTCACTTGCTTATGATGTGAAAATTAAAAATTGAATAATACCGCTGTGGTTAAAACAGTGCAGTGAGCTGGCCCAGCATGAAGGCGTACCTGAGTTTGATCAACAATACCATCTGAAGAAAGAGATAGAAAGAAAGAGAGAAGGAAATAAGAAAAGAAACAAAGAAAGGAAGGATAGAAGGAAGGAAGGAAGGAAGGAAGGAAGGAAGGAAGGAAGGAAGGAAGGAAG
>PVJA010055038.1:0-11322 GCA_004027025.1 Myocastor coypus | reverse complement strand
TATTAAGTAACTTTATTACTTCACAGGAGACAAGTCAGTTTCTGGTTCTCCAATGAATATGGCCCAACTCATGATTCCTATTCACCTGGAAAACTTATGAGAGAGGGGATGTCAGGGGTTTCAGCTCCAGGATTCTTCCTGCTGTTAACCCTGAAGGCACCTGCTCTTTTGTCATCCTCTGTGGCTAGAATGATGTAAAAAATGCAAGGATAATGCAAAGGGAAAGGAGGACTATTGATTTATTGCTCCAGGAATGTGTTAAATTGTACCCTAGTGTCCTAAGGCAGTTAATGCATCTTCCAAAGCAGGCAATTTGCTAGCTAGTAATAAGAAGAGAGAGAGAGAGAGAGAGAGAGAGAGAGAGAGAGAGAGAGAGAGAGAGAGAGAGAGAGAGAGGAGATACTAGAGTGAGTTGGGTAGGCGAGGGTGTCTGAAAAATCTGTCTTAGTTACTTTTCTCTTGTTGCTGGAACAAATACCCGAGAGCCAAAGCCAAAATGAAGGAAAGGCTTATTTAGCTCACAGTCTATGGAGGATTCAGTCCATATTCAGCTGGCCCAAGGCTGAGTGGAACAGGGCAGAGAGCCTCCAATTCATGGTGGTGGAACATCAACAATCGCGACGGAGGCAGCCAGCCAAACAGGGCAGCAGTAGATCATGGCTTAAGTCTCAAACTGTAGAAGTCCCTGCCACATGTATGCTTGAGGCTCTGGCGCGGACAACCAGACATAAACCATAAGAAAATCAAATTGCCCAATTCTTAACTGATGATACCACTGAGGATCACAGGTTGAGCACCTCGTGCTCAGCCACACAGCTACGTGATGGCAGGGCTGGACCTGACCCAGTTCTCTGACCTCAAGGGTAACAAATACTTGGTTAGTTCCTCTGCCTTTAATTCCAGTGACTAATAAAAATGACCATAAACCTTGAAGTCATGAATTCATTTGGCATTCACACACCACTTTGTATTCATAAGTTGACAAGGGTGGTTTTTCTTTTCTCTCTTGACAGTAAATGTCAGTGGCCTAGAATCTACATTGACCAGTGAGGGTTTTTTTTTTTTTTTTTTCATGATGAAATTTATTATGTAACCTATGGGCATGATTTCCTAGTTTTGATCTTAATAGAACCAGTAACAGATCCAGTCGCCTCAATCGGAAGTGTGGCTGTCTGTCTTATGTAGTCAGCAGCACATGGATGTAGGGGCTTTGTTTTTATTTGCATAAAGCTCCATGAAAAGAGATTTCCAATATGGGCAGTGTGAAATCTTAAAAAAGTCACATGCCCTCCTGTAATTTTATGGGAAGAATGAAATAGTCCCCTCCCCAAAGGATGTGTTGGTTGTAATCCAGGCTAGTTTTACCTGCTATTATAGCACCCATCTTCTCCCATTTGGCCAAGGTCAATCTTTGCAGTTGTGGAAACAGCCTCAGAAATGCCTATTGAGAGCAGACAGAATACAGTAGCTCAGCATGCTCGGGGAGGGGATGAAATGGAAAAAAATAGGAGTTTGCTGCCCAAAACTGTGATCACTCTATGCAATAACACCCTAGTTATTTCCGGGATCTTGAATAGAGGTGGAGACACTAGCTCAGACCTCAGAGCATCCTTCTAACATTGGACTTACTCCTGGGATTAGACTTGGGATGACTTTTAGATCGCATTTCTAATGTTTCCACTTGCAGTCTCGGGGTTGGCTAGTTCTATTCTTAGCTCTATTCATGATTGTGTACAATACTTTGGTACCTTGTGCTGATCCTATACACTGTACATGAAATGGGTTGTCTGAATATTATAAATGAAGGAGACTTGGAGGTTGTAATCAAGCCTTCGTTGTACAAGTAAACTGGGAACTGGAACGTGGTCACATTTCATGTGATCTAGCGTATTAGCTACAGGTCTGGGAGTAGATCCTCTTACAGTGTGAATGTTAAACACCCCTCCCCCACACAAGCCTCATGTCTTGAAAATTTGTAGGTGGGGCTTTGGGGAAATGAAGAGATGATGATGATGATCTGATGCAATGATGGTTTTGTAACTGAAAGGTCTGTTGGGAGGGGAGGCACTGGCAGGAGGTGGAGCCCGGTTGGAAGGCATAGGTCACTGGGGATGTGCCTGGGTAGATCAAATCTTATACCCACTTCTTCTCACACTCTCTCTGTTACCTGGTCATCTTGAGCTGACATGTCTCAGAAGACCATGGACTGACACTTCTCAAACCGTGATTCAAAGTAAACCTTTACTTTGGTTTTCTCTGATATTTTGTCACCCCATTGGAAAGCTGACTAATCTGGAGTCTTGCTATTCTCCTTTGTGCTATGCTATTTGGAAATGTATCTATTAATAAGAATTATGAAAAATTTCAGGAGAGATTCCTGAAATACCAAATTGACATTTCAGAAAAAGAATGTCAAATGTCTTTGGAAAGCTCTTTGAATTATTTCTTGAATTCTAGTACCTAATAATATAATATCCATTGGATTCATACTGTGCGATTTCTGTAGATATAGAATGGACAAAGGGATTGTTAATCTTTTGGCTAACAGGAGGAAATACCTTTTCAAAGGCAAGACCTTATTTTATTTGTTTCTGTCATTATAGTGTTTAATATAGTTCCCTGTATCAAGTGGTCACTCTGAGATTACAAGGATTTCTAGAGTATGATAGCAGAAAGCCTTGCTGTTGCCTTCCAGAAGGGCTCCATGTTATTTTTATCTATCACAGTTTTACTCAATTGCTGCTGATCCAACTATGCTGGGATGCAGACAACATCAGAGAAGATGACTTCCAGGCTTTGGCCTTGAAAAACTAATCTAGGGCCTGGCAGGATGGCTCAGTGGTCTAAAGCGCCTGCTTAGGAAAGCTTGGGTGGCTGCAGGGATCGCGGTTTGATCCCCAGTACCACATGTTGCGCCAGCCCAGCCCTCAGGGCAGGCTGAGCCGGCCATAAAAATAAATAAATAAACAAACAAAAAAGTTCTGAAACAAGAAAAAAAAATAAAAATAAAAAATTAAAAAAAGAAAGAAAGAAAGAAAGAAAAACTAATCTAACTCTTCTGGGACTGAGTTTCCTCACCTGATGAGGGAGTCAGCCTAGACTGTTAATGTTTCTTCTGGTGCTACCATCACATGATTAAAAAGAGAGCATGGGTTTGCCCCTCCCATGCTCCCTATCTTTTCTGCTTGCAGTCACTTCATTGTTTAACCCCTAAGTCCTTGATTTCCATTCAGCTGTGTTATGGCTCTCCATTTTTATTTCCTCTTTTGAGATCTTACGCTAGGGAGACTATATGATATTTACACATGTAGGTCCAAAAGAGAGTCACCTAGAGAGAAAATATTCTCTTAGCCTTTCACAGAGAAGTGAAGCAATGACTGTGACTCATCCAGATGGCTGACACTGACAACAGTTCTACAAAGCACTGTACATGGCTCCAAAGTAAATCCTGAGGGGATTTGATTGACCTTGAGAGGTACAAAAGTTACATGTTTTGCTATACAGGTCTTGCTTGAAATTGCCCTTAACCACCCAGCAGAAAAGTTTAACCACAGGACAATAAACATAAAGCTAGATTGGAATGCTGAATTGTAAAAGGCTTAAATCAACAGCTTTCAACATTGCCAGTTTTGGGGCCCGGTGGGATGGCTCAGTGGTCTAGAGCGCCTGCTTGGGGAAGCTTGGGCGGCTTCAGGGACCGTGGTTCGATCCCTGGCACCACATGCTGTGCCAGCCCTGCCCTCGGGGCGGGCTGAGTTGGCCATAAAAATGAGTGAATAAACAAACAAAGGTTCTGAAACAAGAAAAAAAAAAAAAAACATTGCCAGTTTTACCAATAACTCACTGTGATTATTGAACATTGGATTACATATACAACTACTTTCTCTTAGTTCAATGAGAAGACATTTTGTTGTACCAATAATGATTTGAAAAATTATAACATCTACACTCTGTGCTCTGTATAACTAATAAGACAACAATATGCATTGTATCAAATATTGAAATGTATGACTAACGTGTTTTGAAACCGTCACATTGCTATACACTGTTACTTCTTATTAAAAGTAATAAAAAAATAAAAGTTTTCCTGCTCACTAGAAGAAAAAGAGCATGGGGTTTTCAAAATTAGGAATTTTGATTGAGACATAGTGTAGAAGCGTGAATATTTTGCTTTTTTCATAGATGGGAAAGTGGTTTATAGTTCTGAAAATCAATGCATATGGGTCTCAATGTCTCTCCACTTGGCTGATCATTCCTTCTTGGCCTTTTGGATCACAGTGACTATCACTGTAAAAAAATTTTTTTTAGTGGTTTATAGAGGAAAACCAAAAACATCTTCTGCTGTATTCACACAGAATTTCAGGAAAGCATTTGCTTAATTTGAAAGGCACATTGTATGTATTTATTTGGAAACTGCAGCATATTCCTCTGACTGTCATAAACCACAATGTTATGACAACAAGGATACCATACTGCTCACTGGGTTAAAGCAGAAGATGCCGTAATTCACATTTGAGGCATTAGATTGGTCTCAGGCTCCAGGAATTGATTTATACCTTGAGGTGAAACCATGAAACCGCATGGGCTGTTGTCTGAGAATAAGTATGACCAATAGCACCTGTATTCCACAAAGCAAATGCTACTCAACTCTCAACTCAGCACATTTTTACTCTCAGTAGTATTTGTAAGATATTAATCATATACTGCTCTATGGAAAGAATTTACTTAAGGGGAATTGATGATACTTTTGCACATTTCTCCAAAATTCAAGCAGTAGGGGGTCAAGGAATCAGGGACTTTTAAGAGTGAAAAGAGACCAGTTTATTCAACATCATTATTTAATAGATAAGAAAGTTGAGACAAGGAGGTTAAGGGACTTGCTTATGGGCAGATAGCTCTTTCAAAGCATGGTTGTGAATAAAAACATATGTCTCCTTTACATTTAGCATTCTGGATTCTTTAGTTTATTTCCTCAGTCCCCTACTGTAACTGTTATGGCTCAGATGTGGAATGTCTCCCAAAGCTTCACGTGCTCAGAGGTGGGGTTTTGGTAAGGCAATTGGATCGTGGTGGCATCATCCCTTTCTGTGGATTCCTTCACTCATGAAGTCAGCAGCTGAGTGTTCAGTTAGGAGGTGGAGCCTGGTGACAGGCAGGTCTCTAGGGATGTGACCTGGAAGGGACCTCTTGGCTCCCCTCCATTCTCTGCTTCTTGGCTGTCATGATATCAATGGCTGTTCTCTACCAGATCCTTCCACCACGCCCTTCCTATCTTGGAATCTACTTGAGATAGGCTGACTCTTCTAAAAACTGTGAGCCAAAACCAAACCTCTTCTTCAAGTTGTGGATTTCAGGTAATCTGCACTGATAAGAAAGTGACAAAGACAGTAACCACTATTTAGTGCCTAAGGTTCATTGACCACTTATTATCTCCTATGTGTTTATTTTGATATACTTCACATAATCTAATCCTCATAATAACTTACTATACCATTGATGGAATAGGACTTAGAGTTACCCTAACATGTTAAGACCACATGGCTACTAAGAGGTGGGATCAGGATAGAAATTTATGGAAGTTAACCTGGAGTCCAAACTATATATACAGGACACTTAGCTAAATTTGATTTTTAGGTGTAAGGAGAGAGTTCATGAGCAAAAACCATACTGTATGGGAAATGCTAAAAAAGAATCAACAACTGACATCTCATTTTTTTTGAGAAGTTTCTGCACATCAAAAGAAATCAACAGAGTGAAAAGAAAACCCATAAATCGGGAAAAATATAGCCAACTGTCTATATAGACAAAGTACTTCTGTCTAGAACACATAAAGAATTAAAAAAATCATTCAAAGACCCAATGCAAAAATGACATCTGAGATGAATATACACTTCTTGCATGAAGAAATACAAATGGTGAATAAATATATAGAAAAAATTTCAACATCATTGATCATCCAAGAAATACAAATTAAAACTGAAATTCCACTTCACTCTAGAAAGAATGGCCATCATCAGGAAGTCAACCAATAATAAATGCCGGAGGGGCTGTGGGGAGAAAGAACCATTCTCTATTGTTGGTGGCCCTGTAGACTGGTACAAACACTGTGAACATTACTATGGAGATTGCTCAAAAAAGCTAAGATTGGAGGTCCCACTCAAGCCAGCTTTTCTCTTCCTGGGTATCATGAAAACATGATACTGCAGAAACATATGTGCACCTATGTACATAGCAACACAATTTGTCATAGCTAAGACTTGGAAACAACCCAAATGCTCATCAACTGAGGAATGGATAAAAAAGATGTGGTGTTTTTACACAATGGAGTATTACTCAGCTATAAGAAAAGACAAATTGGAGTTTATTATAGGTAGAATAGATACATTTAGAGAATGCACTCTTTTTTTTTTTTTTGTCTTTTTGAGACAGGGTCTTGCTATGCAGTTCAGGCTGGCCTTGAGCTCACTTTGGTAGCCCAGGCTGGTCTCGAACTCACACTGATCCTCCTGCCTCAGCCTCCCGAGTGCTGGGATTACAGGTGTTTGCCAGCACGCCTGGCTCTAGAGACTGTACTCTTAAGCAAAATAAATCAGACCTATATGTGCAAATATTGTAACAGGTTGCTGGTATAAGAACTAGAAAGAGTAAACAAAATTTGAAAAATACAATAGATACTGTGAAAAGGAAAAGAATCTGTTCAAAAGGAAGGAAAAACTTGGATGATGAAAGAGATGGGGGAAAGGGAAGAGATATTTATATATGTATGTAAGATGGCTTGGGTAATTTTACTACTGATTTCTGCTGGTCTACAGAGGGGAGCAGTTGATGCTTAATTTTTTTCTTGTCTTTTTAAATTTCTTGTAACTTTTTGAAAGTCAGTTTTGCATGCTTATATCTGGTGATCTGAACAACTAACTTGAAGACAACATTATGCAGTACAGTGATGTTGAATTCCTATTGCTTTGTTTGGTGAAGTTCCTTATCCTTTCTAATATTTTCTTTTTTAATTTTACTATTTTGTGTACTCTTTAGATAGTAATAACAAGAGAAAAAATTGGAGTTTTAGATGAGCAATGCATACTTTTTTATTGTAAGTTTGTGCCAGATATGGCACGAGAGAAATCAAGTTGAATGGATCTGGCTATCTCCTCATTTGCCAAGTAGGGGAAGTTTAGTGCAGGCTATTTCAGAGTCATCTCCCTGGTGTTAACAAGAAATATACTAGTCATATCTTCCTGTTGGCTTGCCTCTGAACTCATCGCAATTTGAAATTAAAAGATTCTATTACCATTTATATCTTCATTCTCAACAGTTCTATTTTTTTTTTTTTAACAGTTCAGATTTTAAGTCCCCTCGGAATGTGATGCTGAGAAGAGGCATGGCTGGGAGTGAGATGGCTAGAATGCTTCCAGGTAAGGGATTTCACAGTCACAGCCCTGAAGGGGGTTCGTATTTTCTGTGCTTTATTATTTCCCCATTGTCCCCTAGAGAAATCTATTTAATAGTAAAATAGACCCACGACCTGGATCAGAGTCAGTATAGCTCAGACAAACTTGTTAAAAGTCTGATTTTTTTTAAATTGTGTCCTGAGAGTGTGTTTTCCCAAGCTTGGGGAAGAGATGAATTTTCCCTAGGTGTTTTCTCTTCCAGAGTTCACCTTGTACTGACAGCTGCACTGGGTCAACAGCCAATGCAAATATACTATGGAACCTAAGCATTCTCATTAGGAAACTTCTTGATGTAATTCACTGTTTTTCTCCATGAGGTCATGCAATGGTTTAAAAAAATATCTTTGGTAAAATCTACCACCCACTCCTACGAAAGCAAATATGTGGTAACCTAAGAACAGAAGCAAGATTTCTTAACTTGAAAATCTAGACTAAGAAACATATAGCCAGTTATATATTTAACAATGAAATATGCTCAGTAAGGGCAAGAATGAGGCAAAGAGTCAACTTGTTTTGCAAGTGGTAGCCAGTTCAGTGATTAAAAAAGAGGAAACTTCAGTGGTTGAGGTGGTTTTGGTGGCAGCCGTGGTGGGGGTGGATATGGTAGCAGCAAAGATGGCTACAATGGATTTGGTAATAATGGAAGCAATTATGGAAGTGGTGGAAGCTATAATGAGTTTGGCGATTGCAACCGTTGGTCTTCAAATTCTGAACCCATGAATGGAGGAAACTTTGGAGGCAGAAAGTCTGGATCCTATGGTCCTATTGGAGGCCAATATTTTACCAAACCATGAATTCAAGGTGGCTGTGGTGGCTCCCGCAGTAGCAGTAGCTATGGAAGTGGTAGAAGATTTTAAACACTTCCAGGAAGCAAAGCTTAGCAGGAGAAGAGAGCCAGAGAAGTGACAGGGAAGCTACAGGTTACTACAGGTTTGCGAACTCAGCCAAGCACAGTGGTGGGAGGGGCGAGCTGTTACAAAGAAGGCATGTTTTAGACAACACTCATGCGTATGGGCAAAAAACTGGAGGACTGTACTTGTGACTAATTGTATAACAGGTTATTTTAGTTTCTGTTCTGTGGAAAGTGTAAAGCATTCCAACAAAGGATTTTAATGTAGACCTTTTTTTGCACCTATGCTGTTGATTGTTAAATGTATTAGTCTGATCATGATGCTGAATAAATGTCTCTCTCTTTTTTTTTTAAAAAAAGGAACTCTAGTTAGTCTGAAGACTGAATCAGTAGTTAATGTGGGAGAGAAAAAATGAAATAGATGAATAAGACAGCAATATTTGAAAAATGCTCTTACATGTGTACACTGCATGAATTTGTGTTTTGTTTTAAAGGGGAACAGAATTAATATGAGGCTAAGTTATTGTTTTTTTTTTTTTGTGTGTGTGTGTGCAGGGTCTCCCTACGCAGCTTGAAATTATAGTGATCCTTCTGATTTCAGCCTCCCCACCGCTGGGATTACAGGCATGGACCACAATGCCCAGACTCAGTCTCTGGCTCGGAGTGCTTGGAAGGCGGGGCCTGTGTGGCATGTGGGGCCAGGGATGGAACCCTAGCCCCTGTGCTTGTCTAAGCAGGTGCTTAGTCTGCTTCTCTATCTTGCTGGCCCTGAGGCTAAGTTCACTTAAAATACTGTTTAGGAACGTGAGCAAAGAGAGCAGTATGAAGCATGGACCAAGTTTTACCAACCACTTGACAACATCACTTTGCTTCTTCAACAAGTTGTTCTTGCCACAGCTCACTAAACAAGCAGAAGGTTCCTGGATTCCTCTAGAAGTGAAAGGAGAAAGATCAAGGTTTCCCTCAAACTCTTGGTGAACCTTATAAAATATTGGCGGTTCTGCAGGTTGAGGAAGACGTGACTTCCATTTGTCTATCATATTCTAAATAATTTCTGTGATTTAAAGCATTCATTGCTTCCTTTTGCTGTCAAGGAAATGAAGGAAACACATTTCAGTAGCACTTGCTAGAATGCACTTACCTATAGCTACCGCTATAAATATATGATGATCAAATTCTCCTAGTGTCCCATAAATCAAAATCTCTGGCCAGAACTTTACTTGTATTCTCTGAAGAAACAGTCTCCTCCCCAACTTACATTGTGATTTTTACAGTAACCCTCTTCCCTGGGGATGGAAAGTAACCAAAGGAAAATGTTTAAATAATGCTAATTTCATGGCTTGATTTACAACAGACAGTGGAACATCTGTGCGAACCGGTGCGTTTTCAGGGCTGTGATGTTTATGCGTTGCAGCTCCATTTATGAACTGGGCACTGTTTTTTTAGTATAGAAACAAAGAAAAATAAGTCATGATCTTTGTTCTCAGGGAGTTTGTCTCAGTCACCTTTCCTTGTTATGGACACAAAATACCTGATATGCAAAGTTAAAGGAGGTAAGGTCTACTGGGCTCGTAGCTTGCAGGTTTTCAGTCTGTAGTTGGGCGGCTCCCACGCTGGCAGAGGGGCACTACAGAGAGGAGCAGTTCATAGCAGGAAGAAGGCGGCAAAGCAGTGAGGTGGTGAGGAAGCAAATGGCGAGGGGCCACGGCAGCCCTCTTTCTGTCCCTTACATCCGGGCTACAGTCTTTATGGCCGGCAGCATGCACCCAGGGTCGGCCTTCCTGTCATCTGCCCTCAGAGCTAGGCCAAACCCATCAGTGGACTAAATCACACACTCTTATCTCACCGTGGTGCACTCTGAATCCAGCCACCTCTGAAAAATCCCGATCAATGGCTCCATGAGGCTTTGGGAGGACATCTAGACTCAAGGAGTAACAGAGCTCAAATTCCCACGAGAAAAGTGCTCTGCTTGGTCACAGAGGTGCGGCAATGAGGAATCTTAAAAGGAGGTCTCTAGCTTATCATCCGTGGATTTGATTTCAAGTTTTAATATTTCATGGCTTTCCCAAATTAAAATGAAAATAACCTTGTCCCTACCAGTGTTTCATTCCTTTGTTGGGGTTTTCTAGATTTGAATTATAGGCACCATACAGGCTATTGAGCACTGATGGATGGGAGGTCATTTGCAAGTATTCTAGAAAACAGTATAGTAACTCCTTTTTCAATACTATTCTCATGATTTTATTAGGGAATCCTGTGCTATCATCTGAATGTTTGTCCCTCTAAACCCCAAATTGATGTGCTGAAATCCAAGAAGGTACTACAGCTCTCAGGAGTGGGATTAATGCCAATATAAAAGAGATCTTGCTAGCACTGGAGGTCCCATTCAAGCCAGCCATTCTCATCCTAAGTAGTTTTCCAAAAGGAATCATCATACCACAGTGCTCTAGGTGCACCCATGATTATAAGAGCACCATTTGTCATACCTACATCTTGGAAGCAACCCAAATACCCATCAAATGAGAAGTGAAGTAACTCCATCTACACAATGGAGTGTTACTCAGGTATAAAAAATATAAATCTGAGGTTTTGTAGGTAAGTGGATGCAACTAGAGAGTGTACTGGTAAGTGAAGTAAATCAGATCCACATGTGCAGGCACCATATTATCTTGTTAGTGTGAGAACCTCAAAGAGTAAAAATCTAAAAGGTACAACCGATACTGTGAAAGGGAAAGAATTTGTTCAATGGGAAGTAAAAACCGAATGAGAAAAAGGACAAAAGAAAGAAGATATACTTAAGTATACAAATGCAGAATAATTTGGATAATTATACAGCCAATCTCTGCTAGTCTTTTGAAAGTAGCAGTTACTGCTTAATTTATTTTCTGTTTTTATTCTTATTTTTTCTTTTTAACTTCATATCACTTCTTTATTCTTGTTTTGTGTTGTTTTTAACCAGTTTTTCACATTTGTTTCTGATAACATGAACAACTCATTGGAAGATAATGTCATGCAATATACAAC
>PVJA010055037.1:0-11329 GCA_004027025.1 Myocastor coypus | reverse complement strand
AAAAAAAAAAAAAAAGAATTTTTATTTTATTTTATTTTTCTTGTTTCAGAACTTTTGTTTGTTTATTTATTTTTATGGCAGGCTCAGCCTGCCCTGAGGGCAAGGCTGGCGCAGCATGTGGTGCCCGGGATTGAACTGCAGTCCCTATAGCCGCCTAAGCTTTCCTAAGCAGGTGCTTTAGACCACTGAATCATCCTGCCAGGCCCCAGAAGTTTTATGTTTTACATGTAGGTCTATGGTCTATTTTGGGTTAATTTTTGTGAACAACGTAAGATCCATAATGTGGATTTTTTTTTTTTTTTTTTAGCAGGGAGATCTTGCCTGTTCAGCATCATTGCTTAAGAGAGAGACTGTCCTTTCTTCATGGATTGACTTGTTCTACCACGTTCCACAGGACGAGATTTGTGTGGGCTTATTTCTGGGATATCTATCCTATTCCATCGCTGGGTGGACAAGAGTGTGGCTCTGCAGGGAACCCTTGCCTCTCACTGGGTTCCATGGCAACTGTTTATTGGCTCCCTTGACTACCTGCTCTTTGGCTCGGGAGAGATCTTTCAACCAATGATTGCAATTTTCAGACCAAAGCTGCCTCTTCATTTCTGCATATGGTTCTTCACAGCTTAGGAATGTAGCCTGTGCTCCACCAGCCCTGTCCCGTCCCAGCTGCTCAGCCCCTGTGCCACAGGCAAAGGCAACCACAGCTGGACTCCACTTTGAAGTTGAGAAATGATGAGATTTTCCCAAGTTCCCCAAGGTCAGCCAATTGCTGGGCAGAGAATCAACTCTGGATCTTTCCAGACCCTCCATTCCGATCTCTCACTTTGAAGGTCAGGAGACACACACGCACACAAACGCTGTTGTCTCAGTGTTTTAAAAACTATAATCTTGGGTTGGGGAGATAGCTCCGTGGCACAAGTGCCTGCCTGGCAAGTGCAAGGTTGTGTTAGAACCCCTGCTCCTGAAAAAAAAAAAAAAAAAAACCACAAAAAACAAAAAACTGTAATCCACCTATAACAGTGCTGAGTAACATATGCACTACCCCTGCTGTCTAGATGAAGTGCTGTGATCTGGGGACCCCAGCCTAGTCAGGTAATCCAGTGTGCTTAGCAGTGATCAGCTAGCAGAGCAGGCAGAAGGTGAAGTTCAAGAGTGATGCAGGTCCCACCCCCATCACACCAGCACTCCAGGCCTCCAAGCCCACCAGACCCATCAGAGTCCATCAAGAGGCCAAGTTTCCAGGTTTGCTCCTTCAAGGACAGGGTGTGCTTCTGGCTACGTGGCTCTGCGTTGCCGTGAAAACCTTGAAGGAACTGACATCGGCCCGCTAGTCCTTTCTCTAGCACACATTCTTTCACAATAGTCTGTTCTGCTCAAAGAAGAGACACTAAGGAGGCAGAGGCAGGAAGGTAGCAAGTTCAAGACCAGCCTGGCAAAGTTCTTTTTCTAAAGAATTTTTTGTTTTATTTATTATTTTTATTCTTGTTTCAGAACCTTTGTTTATTGACTCATTTTTATGGCCTGCTCAGCCCGCCCCGAGGGCAGCAGCATGTGTTGCCTGGGATCAAGCCGCGGTCCCTGAAGCCGCCCAAGCTTCTCCAAGCAGGTGCTTTAGATCATTGAGCCATCCCGCCCGGCCCCTAGCCTGGCAAAATTCTTAATGTCTTCTCTTACCTCCTCACCTTTCCCTAAGAGGCTAAGGTTGAAGTTCATTGGTAATGACGGGGGAATTAAAATTTTACATAAAGGCCTGCCAAGAAAGCATGCGGGAACCAGGTGGACTTGTCTGGGAAGCCCAGTAACAGAACATTTCTTCCTTTATGTAAACCTCTATCTTTGTTGCCTTTGTGTAACTGATGGCCTTACAATGTAACTAAAAAATGTAGTAGGACATTTCTTCCTTTGTACAACTGATAGCCTTATGATGTAACCTGAAATGCTTAAACTCCTTCAGTAACTCATGACATCACCTAACCCTCCTCCAGTCATGAGCACCGAATCTACCTTTGTACCGCCCAGCTCACTTTCCCTTTAAAAGCCCTGAAGCCCGGCCGGCCGAGATTCTCGGAAAGATCCTAGTCACAAGCCCACCGGCAAAATAAACTGCCCCCTCATCTTGTCAGTTTCGTTCTTCTCTCGTTACATCTGTTTTCTGCAACAGTAAAGCACCCCTGGATTCCAGCCACAGTACTAGAATAAAGGGAACAGCGTAGGAAAACCAGGCAAAAGGCTCCCTCCAGTTTCCCAACGCAAATCCTCCAGCCTGCACCTCCAGGCTCCATTTACTTTGCTTCCACAGCCACCCCTTGTCCAGGCCTTTGGTACACACAATTGTCCAGCGAGGACAATTCCTGGAGATGGCAGGGAATTCCGGGTGCGCAGGGATTAGTCTAAAGCGGGATGAGCCACACATCTCCTTTGCTGGACTCCGGAATCCGGCCGATGAGATGCAGGGGTCAGCCTGAGCGGGAGGGCAGGCAGGGACCCTTCCGGCACTGCAGTCAAGAACCATGTGAGTGTTGGGAGACTTACGGGAGACATTGCTAAGGGAGGCTCTCGATTTCTTACAGAAGACGAATAGAAGAACATAGAATTAAAGCAAAGCAGCTTCACAGCCCCACCAGCGCATAGAACGGTTACACTGCCAGTGTTCCCGGAGTGGCCGTGCACGAGTCTCCGGTCGCTGTGGGGCTCACACCCGCTCCTGGTCCTACCGGGGGCTGAATTCCCGCGCGTGGATCGGGGTCGCTCGGCGCCGGGAAGGACGCGCTCGACCCGGCTCGGGGACTGCGGCCGGCGGAGGGAGGAGGCGGTGAGGCGAAGAACGCGGCCGGGCGGGCCTGACGCAGCGGCAGCGACGCCGAGCAGCACCGCAGGGCCCGGGCAGCGCCGCGCCCAGCCCACGGCGCAGGGCGCGTGGCGCCGCGGGGTCGCGGCCCGGCTTCGGCGCGAGCCGGCGCAGGGGGCGCACTAGCGCCGCGGGGAGGCGGAGGGCGCGGCGCGCGCTGGAGGCCGGGACCCGCCCCGGCGCACGTGTGGCCGCGGGCGCCGCCGAGCTGTCCGGGGGGCCGCGCCCCGGTCGGGCGGTGCGTGGCGAGGGTGAGCCCGCCCAGCCTGCGCCCGCCCCCCGCGCCGCGGTGCATGTTCGCCTCCTGCCGCTGTGTGCCGAGAGGCGGCGGGACCATGAAGATGATCCACTTTCGGAGCTCCAGCGTCAAATCGCTCAGCCAGGAGATGAAATGCACCATCCGGCTGCTGGACGACTCGGAGATCTCCTGCCACATCCAGGTGGGGAGGCGCGGCGGCCGGGGCTGCAGAGCTGGGCTGGGGGCCTCTGCTGTGGAGTGCGCGGGCGGAGAGCCCAAGCCCGAAGGAGTCGGCCGGGAAGCACGGGTCTGCCCGGAGAGGCGGGGGCCCGGCGGGAGACTCGGTCCCTCGCGACTCGGCCCGACGCGTGTCCACCGGCCCTGCCCCTGCGGGGACCTGCCCGTGTCTCGCTGTGCCCAGGGTTGGGGCGCGGGGCGGCTGCCTGGGACTCCGAGAGTGGAGACCCGCGGGCCGAGAGGGACACTGGCCTATCCCCTGCTCTTTCTCCTGCCTTTCTCCACGTGGAGAGGCACAGCCAGCTAGGGCTCACGCATTTCTGCCTCCCGCGCCTAGGCTCCAGAGGCGCCCTGGGTCCGAGTACTCGCAAACCCAAGCCTTCTGCCCCTTTGCCGTGGCACCTGCTGCTTGGAGGTGGCCAGTGGCTAAGTTTCCCCCGCGTGAGAGGAAGAGGGAGCCCTGGATTCCAGCCTCCAGGCTTGGGATGCGTGCTGTACAGAACCGTGAAAGGACCATGTAGACTTCAGCGTTTTCCAGAAGGAAGCTGGTCTGTAGGACCAGCAGGTGAGGAATCCTGAAGGCACCTGGAGCCTGGAGAGGAGACCCCCTGGGAGTCTCCACCCAAGTCGGAGGAGAAGGCTGCTTGTTTGGGTTGAAGGCAGGAGTGCAGGCACCCCCTTCGCTAGTAGTAAGTGCTTTGAGCTCCAGAGCTAGTGTGAATGGCAAGGGTACGCGTCAGCCCTCGGGCATGCATGTGTGTGCATTTGCAATGTGTGTATAAGCAGGAAGGTGTGCACCTGTCTCCTGTGACCCAAAGATTCCCCATTCAGTGCCCATAGTTCTGAAAGGTCATGTCAGGACTCTGCACAGTTAGCTTCTGACTTTAAACTGTGTTTAATTATTTATTTGTGGGATTTCCTCTGCTCACTATTGGAGCTCCCAGACTGTGGTGGTGGTGGTGGTGCTGGGGTGGTGTGGGGCGGGTTCCTGCATAAATAAAAGGTCTTTCCTTCTAGCTGCCCCTTTGTCCTCTCCCGTTTTTAGAATTTTTGTTAGTTCAAGTTCATGAAACAGGGACTGAGCAACTCATTTGTAAGCTGACAGCTGGACAAGTTTCAAGTCAGGAAGGTGGTGCCCCATGATCTCCCTGGCAAGTAGGCTCTGGTCGAATTTTCTAGAGGATCTTGAATTTCATTCTGAGCTAAGCACCGCTGGTAAACTTAATAATAAAGGGATTAGCAGTATAGGCAGTTTTTCTGCTGCTGCCATGGCCACACAGAAACGCTTGGCTTGTGCCGTCCTTGATCCGGAGGGGGTGGTTTGTGCACTTAGCTGTAAGTCCTCCAGTGGATGGAAGGGTGGTGTGGGTCATGATGAACATGTAGGGAAGGACTAGCAGCGCCAAGTAACCCTGCTGGGGACTGCTCACTTCTCATCTGGGGACTGCTCACCTCTCAGCGGTGGCCTGCTGGGTCTCTAGTGGTGCTGACATTGCCCCTGGAGACTAAACCAAGGACATGAATTATTCTGGTGTTCTGGGAAACAATACTTTCTTAGCCTAATAACAGTTTGGAAAGTTGGAGTTATGGTCCCAGTGATGCCAAAGTAGTTCAAATGACACATTCCAAAATTCCAAAATTAAGGGCCAGCCAGATAGCTCAGCAGACTTAGTAAGCGCCTGCTTAGGCAGAATTCAGAGGCCAGGATTCCATCCTGGGTGTGGTGTGGCATGGCGTGGCATGCCAGCCCTGCCCCCTGGGTGCTCTAAGATGGGGTGATTGAGACTGGGCAGGATGTCTCGTGCCTGTGATTCCAGCACTTAGGAGGCTGAAGCCAGGAGAATCACTACGAGCCCAGTCTACTTAGTGAGACCCTGTAGACCCTGTCTTAAATATATAAACAAGCAAACAAACAAAAAACCTAAAATGTTGATATTGGCATGGATTAAAGAAATTTATGGTGCATCTTTTTATGCCTTGTCTGCCCCCCCCATGGTGATTATCATTCAGCCAATTAAAATAAACTCAAAGACATTATATTTGATCATTTTGGGCTTCATATTTCCTAGAGTATTCCAAACAAGAACTTGAAATTTTACTGTTAGGTATCAGTTTACAAAGATTTCCTATTTGCTTAAAGAACCAAAAGATTTAAAACAAAACAAAAATATATGGGGTGACTAGCACTTTTGGTTGTGGAAAAATTGATTTGTGGCTCTTTCCTAGTTTTCTTCCTTTCCCTTTACCTATGTTCCTTCTTCTTCTCTCTTCTTCCTCTGTCTCTCTCATGTTCTTTTTCTTTGACCTCCTCCCCATCTTTCCTCCCAGAAAATTCCAGTGAAAGGAGTGCATGGATGGCCTGGAGTATTGCACCTGCCTCCCTCGTAGCCTACACCTCCCTCAGTCTGCAGGCTCTGGACCCATGTTAGTTGTCCTGTACTCTCAGGCAAAAGGAGTGGAACCTGTAATGCCCAGAAGGGGGAAACTCAGGCACTCGTCCTGGGGTGATCATCTGTCTGTATTCCTTAATGAGCGAACATCTGAGACACCAAGAAATGGGCTGTTCAGATGGGTCCTGCTGGCAAGGTGCTGGAAGGATAGTGGCTGCTTTAGGGGTGGTGGTGCAGGGTCACTAGGAACCCTCAGGTAGCTATCAGCACCATCTTTGAGCATCTTCTGTACATTGGCCCTTTATAGTACCAGTACCAGTAACCTATGTCATAGACCTCTGAGGTAGGCCTGGTCCCTAGCTTATGAATAAGAAAGCTGAGAAGCTGAGTGTTTGTGGCTTGTCCAAGGCTGCATCTCTAACAAGAGACAAGTGCTGACATTTAAATCTAGAACTGTCTGGCATCAGCGCTTGTATATATCTTTGACATATGAACCTATTGTTAAAATAGCAGTGCTTATAGTGAAACTTCTAGATGTGATGTAGATAAATGTAATATGGAGAGTTTGAACTGGGGACTGAGAACCAACCTCCTTGCCACTGTGCACCAGTAAAGGGTCCACAGTTGGGCATAGTAGCTGGAATCCCAGGGCTGATTGGAATGCCCCGCCCAGAGGCCTCTGTGTCCACTGCCACATTTGGGGAACGCGATGTTTCCCTTTAAGGGAACCGTATTTATCCATGCCTTCTTAGGTTTTACACGTGTTTGTGTACTTCAGAGGGTGAAGTGTAGCACCCTCCGATTCTCCCTATGTATTAGAAGATGAAGCCTGAACAAGCTAGCAACTAGGTGTTGTGCTCCAGCTTGTTAGTGAAGGGGCGCACGGAGAGGTGCTGTCCCTACAGTTGCAGTCCACAATATAGGGAGGCAGAGTAGTGTTCTTGCTGCTCCACCTCATAGCCCCAAGAAGCTTTGCATTTACAACTATGTGGATTGGGGCTGGGGAGATAGCCCCATGGCATAGGTGCCTGTCTGGCAAGTGCAAGGTTGTGAGTTTGAACCCCAATCCTGCAAAAAAACCAACCAAACAAAAAAAACCAACCAAACAAACAAAAACTATGTGGATTATAAGAAGCGGCTTTTACAAGGCAACAGCTTTTAAATATTTCTTTTCCAAATGATATTTTGGTGGTCTTTTGCAAAGAGAAGTTCCAAATACAATGTAACAGTGCATTCTCAGCAGCCTGGTGGCCGGTTCCAGCAGGAGTCATGGACAGCCTTGTCTATATCTCTTTACAAGGGCTGGGGCGCTGTCTCACCACTAGTGTGTGAAGAGTCATGTCAGCTGAAAGAGGGATTCCTGATAGTCATGGAGCAAAAGAGGAGACTGGGGCTCCAGAAGAGGCCTGTGGAAGGCAAGGGGTTGCTTAGTGTTTCTCCTGGCTTTGTCAGTTGAGCCAGCTCTTCAAGTCTGGATCTTAGAGAAGGTGTTGTTTAACTCCAAGTACTTCTGTCAGCCTCTATGCTTTAGTTAGCGTGGGGTCCTCGCCATCTTCTGTCAGGTGACACACAACTCTTTCCAGAGAGTTTGCCATTTTTAATGCTGCTTTTTTGAGAACAGCACAGACTTTCCATATTTTTTATTCCTTAGCAAGGCCTGATGTCTTTGAAACTGCGTGGTAATTTGTATTTGTATATGAACAGCAGCTGTGCATAGTATTTAGGACATAGTAGACAATGTTAGTATAGGGTTTGGCATAACAGTAGGCACAATAAAGATAAATATAGATTAGGTAATTTTGTTTTTAGACTATTAAATTAATGACAGCATGAACATTTTATTGTTCATGTTATTCATCACTGACTCCCTAATACCTAGAGTAGGACCTGATATATAGTATGAGTTTCGAATTCTAGTTGAACCAATGAGTCCTAACCCATGCAGTATGTCATTCAGATCGTTACTTACAAGGCTAGCTTGCCAGGATTGGATTTGGAATCAGATGTGCGGTTTAGTTCTGTTACTAGCCAGTTATGTGATGAGTGAGTCACTTCATATTTGTAAAATAAAGAATTTAGATTAGATGGTGTCTTGGTTACTTTTCGTTTGTTGCTGAGACAAAATACCGATGCCCAGAATTAAGGAAGAAAGGTTTATTTAGCTCACAGTTTGTGGAGGTTGCAGCCCATACTCATCAGGCTGCAAGGCAGAGTGACACATGACAGAGGGCAGCTGCTCATGGAGGCAGAAGACAGAAAAAGCAGCAAGAGCTAACGGGAGGCACAGCAGTGAGCACGCCTCGTCCCCTCCCTTACATTGCTTGCATGCTACCTGGCCCAGGGTGGGAGTTACACTTCACCCACAGTCCCAGCACTGGACCATGAATCAAGCAAAAATGCTAGAAGCCAGGTGGACAGATGCAGCTTAGAGAAATGCTACAGTTTAACTATTTATCTGAAAAATTTATTTGAGCAATACATTGCTGTTGGCCATGTGGTTATATCCACATTGTTTCATGTGACTTTCATAATTGCCCTGTGTTATTTTCATTTTGTTGATGCTAGTGCATATTATCTCAATCTTGTAGACATGGAAAATGAGGTTTTTACAGAGAATAAACAATTTGGGCTATCTAACCAATAAACTTAGGTCATTTGACTTAAATCCATATCACTTCTCTGTTGCATTGTGTCTTGGGAACTATGAGTTAGGATGTATTTGGATAGAAGTATAAGAAGTTAGCCAAGTCAAAGTGGCCTGAATATTAAGGTCACATACTGTCTTACTAGCATCAAGTCCAGAGATAGGACAGCTGTAGGGATGTTCTGTGGCTTTGCATGGAGCTGTGTGCTTTTCATCTTTCCATTCTGTCATCTTGTACAGTCGCTGTAGTTACTATGGCTGCAACATGGCTACAGTATTAAATGTTGGACACTATCACATCCACATCAAGAGGAGCCATTTCCTCATATATGTATTTTAAACACTGAGGAACACCTTTCCTGGAGACCCTGTGAACCTTCCCATCAGATTCACTGGTCAGGATTGGATCGCATTCCATCTACCTAGCTGCAAAAGGTGTAGGCATGTGTGTGTGCCCCTGGTGTCTTCTCTCACTGTGATGGGAAGTGGGCTTTGCCATTATGGAAGGGTGGAGGTGTGCGTGTGTTAGCAAGGAGCAGCTGTCAGCCAGTTAAGGTGTAATGTCTCCCAGAATCTGTCACACTGGATTGTAATTATTTTTACAATATACCTTTCAGAGGAGTTTAAGAAGATATTGTCTAAACCAAGGCTCAACTTTAGAAAATATTTTTATGATCAGATATCATAAGAAGAAAAATTGTTAGATAACCATTTGTGGATTGTGTTGAGTGTCAGTTCAGACCTTATCGAACTGGGTCATTCTGGCCAGCTCAGTGGCAGCTTGTTGAGCATGTGTAGCTGTGTACAGTGGCTTGGCTTTGTGCTTTCCACGGGGCTTATGTTTTTTTTGTTTTGTTTTGTTTTTTTGGGGGGCTTATGTTTTGGACACTACATGCATGGGTTTGAGCCCTGGCTGTGCCATTGGCTATCTGGGTGACTCTGGGTAGCCACTCTCGCTATATAAACCTCAGTTCTCTCATCTACAAAGCAAGGATGGTAATGGCACAGGTTGCACGATCATTGAAAAGATTAAATGAAAGAATATGTCAGATGCCCATAGTAATGCCCATAGCACTTGGCCCATAGTAAGAGATGAGAAGATAGTGAGTGCCATATTGGTATTATGGGAAATATGGTGCAGTGAACCCTAAGTAATGGAAAGTCTTTTGATTTGGAATCTAAGGACACTAAGCCCAAACCCCTCATTTCATGATTGGGCAAGACCTTAGTCACTGGGCCTTCTTTTCTCTGTTTGCACAACAGGCGTAATCATTTCTTAACCATCAGCCTCCTTTGTGTTTTGAGATAGTATGTATATAAACATGTTATAAATGTTTGAATATCATCAAAATGCAAATACTGTTTCCAATTAAATTGGTAGGAAAAGAATGATAGGTCCTTTTCTGTTGGAATGGAAATCGGATGATTTCATTATAAGCATGTATGGCTGCTCAGTACTAGGTCCCATCATTATCCTGCCAGGGAAATGAAGCTATGTTCAACTGATAACCACTTCTGCTAGAAAGGACAACCTGACACTTTGCTCTACCACATTCATCTAGAACATCATTCAGAGTCTCATGAAAAGCAGACACAAGATAGAAGGAGGAGATGGTTTGTTAAATTGAGTCCTGTGACCCTGCACTGTTGTTTTTAGGTCTAGATACATGGATCTACTCTTTATATTAAGTATGTACTGAGAAAAAAGTCACATCACATCCACGAGTAGAAAGCTTATACATCCAGGAGTGCTGAATTTTACAGACTTAGTTCAAGGCCCGTGGCTGTTTCCTGGCGCTCTCTTCCCTCTTCCTACCTTTTGAGTAGTGTCATCCTCAGGCTGGTAATGTAATGGTACCGTCCAGGGTTTCATATTTTCACAACATGTGTCTGGGGGGAATAAAGAAGCCACATCCACTCAACATTCCAGGCAGAAGTCCTGCAGTGAGCCTGAGCAGACCGTTGGGGTCACCCGCTATGACAGGGAAGGGAATGTGCTGATTGGCCTAAAGTGACCGGAATGGACCCTGGGACTCCAGGTGAGTATGGTGGCCCTCCTGCTCTTGGTCTGCTAAGGGAAGAGCAAATACTGGAAGTCAGGGGTTTCTGTGGTAGAAAGTGGGGTGTGGGTGTGGGTGTGGGGATGGAGGTGGGTGGGAAGGGGTGGGAAGTGGTGGAAAGAGCTTCTAGGAAGATAACCCACTGGGATCTTTTCTTTTTTCTTCTGTTTAATTAATAATTAATTTTATTGACATAATTATTAATTATCATATAAAATAATTATTTTGGGTATACATAGTGATAACATTCATCCTAGGGAATTTGGACCTGTCCATAAGATAACTTCTTCCCTGCCCCATTCCACTACCTTCTCTTCAATCCCTCTTTTCTTCTTTACAAAAGCTTAGTTACAAAACACTGTTCACATTTTTTCCTTCTTTTTTATTTTTTTTTTCTTTTCCCTCCTCTCTGCCCTAGTTCCCCTTCCCACTTGAACCTTTTCTTCCCATTTTACAATATCTGTTATGCATTTTGATCCTTATTGACACTTAATGGTTTCTCGAAGTCACCCACTGGAACCTTTTCATGGAGTTGCTGAGGTTCCAAATGTTTTCAAAGTACTGCTAAGATGTTTTTGACTAACAGTGCCATTGAGATGTAACTTATCCATGCAGTGGACCTACTTGAAGTGTACCCTTTGCTATATTTGCTGGGCTGTGCAACTATCACCATAGCTACTTTTAGAACATGGTTGTCATCTAAGAAGAAACTGTCATGCTTTAGCAGTCACCTCCAGTTTCCCACTAGGTCTCCTTGTCCTGCGTAACCACTCATGCATTTCTTGACTCTATAAATTTGTTTACCCTGAGCATGGGATAAAAGTGGAGTCATAATAATGTGCAGCCTTTTGTGTAGTTCTCCTGCCACTCAGTGCTGTTTTTAAGGTTCATCCATATTGTAGAATGAAAGCCGGG
>PVJA010055036.1:0-11358 GCA_004027025.1 Myocastor coypus | reverse complement strand
TTTTTTTTTTTTTTTTTTGTCTTTTTGAGACAGGGTCTCACTATGCAGTTGAGGCTGGCCTTGAGTTCACTTTTGTAGCCCAGGCTGGTCTCGAACTCGCACTGATCCTCCTGCCTCAGCCTCCCGAGTGCTAGGATTACAGGCATGCGCCACTACGCCCGGCTAAGAAATATAGTCTTAATGTTTTATGTTTTTTTTTTTTCTTTTTACAAGGAGAAGGTACTAATATACATAGTACTTTAATCAATTATTTTAAGAGGGCCGGGCGTGGTGGTTTACACCTCTAATGCCAACACTTGGGAGGCTGAGGCAGGAGGATTGGTGTGAGTTCCAGACCAGCCTGGGCTACAAAAGTGAATTCAAAGCCAGCCTGAACTGCATAGTGAGACCCTGTCTCTCAAAGAGACATATAATAATAATAATAATAATAATAATAATAATAATAGGGGCCGGCGACATGGCTCAGTGGTCTAAAGTACCTGCCTAAGCCGGGCGTGGTGGCTCACGCCTGTAATCCCAGCACTCGGGAGGCTGAGGCAGGAGGATTGGTGAGAGTTCGAGACCAGCCTGGGCTACAAAAGTGAGCTCAGGACCAGCCTCAACTGCATAGCGAGACCCTGTCTCAAAAAGACAAAAATAAATAAATAAATAAATAAAAATAAATAAATAAAAATAAAGTACCTGCCTAAGAAAGTTTAGGCAATGGCAGGGACCATGGTTTGATCCCGGCACCACATGCTGTGCCAGCTCCACCCCCAGGGCAGGCTGAGCCAGCCATAACACAAATAAATAACGTTTAAATAAAATAAAATAATTTTTAAAAAGACAATAATAATAATAATTTTAAGAGGATCGGGGAGATAGCTCAGTAGAATAAGCACTTGCTTAGCAAGTACAAGGTCCTGAGTTCAATCCCTGGTCCAATAATAATAATTTTAACAGCTGAGGATTTGGCTCCATGGTACAGCACTGGCCTACCATGTATAAGAACTTGGCTTAAACTCCAGTACTACCAAAAAGAAGGAAGGCAGGGAGAAAAGCAAAAGAAGAAAAAAAAAATTAAAGGAAGCCAGGTATGGTGTTATACTGTAAAGTCCAACTTACTTGTTTTTGGTTTTGAGACAGTTTAGTTCAAGTTGGCCTTGAACTCACTTTACAAAGTGAAAACTTATTTTGCAGATATGTGGCACCAAGCCCAGCCATTGCCATCTCTCTTATACATCCTAAATATTCATGGGTGGACTAAAGTGAGAATGTGATATGATAGAAAACACATGTAAGACTAGGGGCTGGGGAGAGCACTCTGTGGCACAAGTGGAAACAATCAGGAATAAATCACTAGGCATAGTAGCACACACCTACAGTCCCAGCACTGGGGAGGCTGAAACAGGATCACAAGTTCAAGCTACATAGCAAGAACTTATACCGGAGCTGGCCGTGGTGGCTCACGCCTGTAATCCCAGCACTCGGGAAGTTGAGGCAGGAGGATTGGTGCGAGTTCGAGACCAGCCTGGGCTACAAAAGTGAGCTCAATGCCAGCCTCAACTGCATAGCGAGACCCTGTCTCAAAAAGACAAAAAAAAAAAAAAAACTTATACCAAATAAATAAATAATAAATGATATTGTAAAGGCAAGATGAGGGATGGGGAGATAGCTCAGTAGATAAGTGCTTGCCAGGCAAGATTGATCCCTGGTACTATCAAAAAAAAAGTCATGGGGCCAGCGGGATGCTCAGCAGTCTAAAGTGCCTGCTTAGGCAAACTTAGACAATCACAGAGACCATGACTGATCCCCAGCACCACATGCTGTGCCAGCCCCACCCCCAGGGCAGGCTGAGCCAGCTATAATGTAGAAAAATAAAAAATAAAAAGCACAATGGTACATGCTTATAATCACAGCATTTTGGAGCCTGAGGAAGGCCAAGGATGGCAAGTTTCAGACTGAGATCAGCCTGGGCTACACCATTCAGTAAAGGCCAGCCTGAACTTACTTTGTAGCCCAGGCTGGCCTAAAACACACAGCAATCCTCCTGGCTCATCCTCTGGAGTGCTGAGATTACAGGCATACACAACCATGCCCAGCGTGGCATGTAGTACTGGGGATTGAACTCCCATCCCTGTACTTGCCAAGCAGGCACTTAGTTATCTGAGCTACCTTACCAGCCTTTGTTAATTTTCTCTTTCTTTCTTAATTTCTTATACATTTTTTTCTCTTCCTTTATTTTTTATTTTTTTAAATTGCATTGGGGCCAAGATGGTATACCCAGGAAACTGGGGCTGAGACAGCAGTCCCAGCATGTGGGGCCTGAGATTGAATCAGGTCCTTGTACTTGCCAGGTCCGGGTTTATTCCTTTGAGCTATCTCTCCGGGACCCTGTTCTTCCAATTTTATATGCATCTACCCAGTAATATGAATAATTGGTTGGGAGGCAACACCATATTACAGAAAGTACTGTGAAATTCATATTACTTTGCTAAGTGAAATTCTGTATTACTTGTAATTTTTTTTTTTTTTCAGAACTGGGGATTGAACTCAGACCTTTGCGCTTGCCAGGCAAGTGCTTATTCTACTGAGCTATCTCCCCAACCCTGTAATTTTCTTGTTTTAATTCTAATTTGCACTTTTTTTAAAAAAGAAAAGAAAAATGAAAACCAAAATACTGGGGTGGTGGGGGGAGAGATCTCCATGGCACAAGTGCCTGCCTGTAAAGTGCAAAGTTGTGATATCAAACCCTGCTCCCACAAAAAAAAGAAAAGAAAAAAAAAAAAAAAAAAGCACCATCAAAATACTGGGCTAGGGAGATAGCTTGGGAGTCTAAGAGTTGCTTGGCAAGCGCAAGGACCCAGGTTTGATTCCCAGTAGTGCAAGGTGTGCTGGCCCCAGGACCCTGTCATACTGCACCAGCCATAAAAAACAAGTGTGGTGGCAGATGCTTGTAATCCCGGCACTGGAGAGGCTGAGACGGGAGGTTCACTACGAGTCTGAACTACATAGTTAGACTGTGTACCAAATATGTAAGATTTTAAGAAAAAAGAAAGAAAACCAAAATACCAAAAACGGAGTGAGAATATAGCTCAGATGCACAGCATCTGCTTGAACAGCAAAAGGTCCTGAGTTAGATTCCCAGTACAAAAACAAACAAAATGGGGCAAGGAAATAGCTTCATGGAATAACTGTTTGCCTGGAAGCACAAGGTCCTGAGTTTGATCCCTGGTACAACCAAAAATAAACAGAGAAGCAAAAATATACAGTATAAGAGCCAGTGAGGCTCAGCAGACTAAATGCCTGTTTTGGCAAGTGCAGGAATCAGGGTTCCATCTCCCATCCTGCATGACTCTTTGGCCATGGCCCCCAGGCACACTGAGCTGAAACAGTTCCAGAATAGAGACTCACATCTGTAATCCCAGCCCTGGGGAGGCTAAAAACTCTTCGACAATCACTATGACTTGGAGCTGGGTCATGAGACCCTGTACCAAATACATAAAAAATGAAAAAAATTAATTTAAAATATATAGTATTAGCCAGGCATGGTGGCACATGCCAATAATCCCAGCACTTTGGAGGCTGAGGCAGGAGGATCAGTGCAAGTTCGAGACCAGCCTAGACACAAAAGTGAGCTCAACACCAGCCTGAACTGTACAGCGAAACCCTGTCTCAAAAACACACACACGAAGTAAGAAAAAAATACAGTATGGGTTAGCGTGGTGGCACCTGTAATCCCAGAACTTGAGAGGCTGAGGCAGAGGCATGGGTAGGAGTTCGAGACCAGCCTGGGCTACAAAAGTGAGCCCAAGGCCCACCTGAAATGCATAGCAAGACCCTGCCTTGAAAAGACAAACAAACAAACAAAGGGGTTGGTGAGGCAAGCTTAGACAGCCACAGGGACCAGTTCAATCCCCAGCACTATATGCTGTGCCAGTCCCAACCCCAGGGCAGGCTGAGCCAGCATATATCCTGAACTGCATAGCAAGACCCTGTCTCAAAAAGATATCTATCTATCTATCTATCTATCTATCTATCTATCTATCTATCTATCTATCCATCTATTGATATCCAGATAGCTCAGCAGATTAAAGCCCCTGCCTAGGCAGTGCACAGTGTCCAGAACTCAATCCTGAAGTGCTGTGCAGGCACTGCACCCCCCACATGCTGAGACCGCAAATGGGGGGGGGGTGGCGCTGCGCCAGTAATCCAGCACTAGGAAGGCTGAAAACAGGAGAATCATTGAGTTCGATGTATGTAATGAGCACCTGTGCTAAATACCTTTTTGTCTTTTTTTTCAACATTTCAGTTATTTCAAAATGATTTTATTGCAGCCAAAACAGAATTAACTGTACATAACAGACTAGTTTATATACATACACATTTTAAGTTATAGGGAACAAAGTTTATTTTGGCAGATAGTGTTAAACAAAATTGAAGTTGCATACTTTAGTAACATAGCTCAACAGCCTTAATTTGGTATAAGTATTATACACATTCTTGCTCTCTTGTGTTCTGCTAAGTCATCATACCTAAACTTTTATAAAACTGATAGGGGGGCCGGGAGATAGCTGAGGGGCACAAATGCCTGTCTGGCAAGTGTAAGGTCCTGAGTTCAATCCCTGGTTCCACCAAAAAAAAAAAAAAAAAAAAAAAAAAAAACCTGATAGGGTGAAATTTAGCTTCACTGTTTTCGCTTATGCTCTGATTCCAAACAAAACTTTTCATATGCTTCCTCAAGCTCTGGGTCCATCTCATCATCAATATCATCCAAGTATGGATCACCAGCCCCTGATAAATCTGTTCCATTTTCTTCATAATCTGGAAAAAAGTCCTCTCTTTCAAGTAACTCTTGATATTTCTCTTGGTAATCTGGATCAGCTGCAGTGAAAGGAACACCATCAGATGTATAAAATGTTGGCTCGTTCATGAAGTAATTAGGATCATTTTCAGGTGTTACTGCTCTGTATGTTGAAGTTGCATGTACTCTACCCCAGTTACTTGACCAGAGTTTCACAAGCTTCAAGAGCATCTGTTTTACATTCCTGCTACAGTTTGCATCTAGGACAACATTTTCAATTCTTTGAATAATTTCTTCCATGTCAGTCTTCAATTTTTCTTTCCAAGCATCTTCCAAAACTGACCCTGTCAACTTTAATAACTTTACTGCACAAATTAAGTTGTCGTCCACTAGATTGCAGAAGAGGGCATTTAGCAATTCACGCAGATCAATTTGGAGAATATCTGCTCTTGTAACCTGGCCATTTGTTCCCTTGATCTCTAGGTTAAGATAAAGTTCTCCCAGAAAGAATACAAATGCATGAAATCGTTTTCGAGTCACTTCATCCCCTTTTGCAGCTTGATCTTTAACTTCATACTCAGTCCGACATCTTTTTTGTTTGTTTGTTTTTTTGTTTTGTTTTGTTTTTTTGTCTTTTTGAGACAGTGTCTCGCTATGCAGTTGAGGCTGGTCCTGAGCTCACTTTTGTAGCCCAGGCTGGTCTCGAACTCGCATCAATCCTCCTGCCTCAGCCTCCCGAGTGCTGGGATTACAGGCATGAGCCACCACGCCCGGCCCGACATCTTTGAAGTAGTAATTGGCGGAAGTTGCCACTCTGTGGACTAATTGTCAAATGATGGGACAGGTAATTACACAGGCGAGCTCCCATGTAAGAGAAATTTGGGATAGATGTGGCTTGTTGGTAGATGAGTTCCACAAGTTCTTGCAAAGCATCATCTGTTGTAACCCAGCCATTCAGGGTCTCTGCAAACTGCTCAATTTCAGTTTCAAAACTGCCAGGTTGCTCTGTAAGATGATTCAAAAACTCCTGAACGTAGTCTGACAGAGTGAGATAATCCTCACAACCATCTTCATTGGATTCCGCATAGGCAGAATAACCCGATGGGTAGAATTCGGGGGCATTGGCAGACAGCTTGGACATTAACACCGGAGCCAGAAGCACCTAGGGCTTAGCCATTGCTGACTCTGGGCTCTGCTGTGGGATTTTATCCTGCGAACTAGGTGGAGCTCTCAGGGGCCTCGTTTGTTCTGGGAGCGCCCCGGGCCGAGGAGGCTGCTGGGGGCCGGCGCGGACCTCGCTCGGGGTCCCTAGAGGCGGGGCCGTTCTGGGCTGGCTCGGCGGTGGAGGCTGCGGGAAGCCCGGGACTCCGGGCAGCGGCGGCTGCGAGCGCCCCGCAGGCTCCGCTCCGTCGGGGACCCGGCCGCCCTCAGGCCCCCCCCCCTCCGCGGCCCAGGCTCAGGCCCAGGCCCAGGCCCCGGCTCCTGCCCCGACCAGCACCTGGAGCCCGGTCGAAAGCGTCCGACATGCTCCTCCCCTCGCCGGCCACAGCGCTGCGCCCCGGCTCTCGTCCCGCGCCTCTCTCGGGCCTCAAGGACGGCGCTTAGCTCCCTGCGCCTCGGGCGGAGACGACGGCAGCTCGGCCGGGACCCCAAGCTCGCCTCGCCTCGGCCTCGGCCCCGCCCCGCGCCGCCTCCGCCGCCGCCCGCCCCTTTTTCCCGGGCACCCCCCCATGTATATATATATGTATATATATATATGTATATATATATATATGTATATATGTATATATGTATATATATGTATATATGTATATACATATATATGTACATATATATATGTATATATATATACATATATATATATATATATATATATCTTTTTTCTTGTTTCAGAACTTTTATTAATTTTTAAGACTGGCTCAGGCTGCCCTGAAGGCAAATCTGGCGCAGCATGTGGTGCCGGGGATTGAACCGTGGTCCCTGCAGCCGCCTAAGCTTTCCTAAGCAGGCACTTTAGACCACTGAGCCATCCTGCCATCCTGCCGGGCGCCTTTTTTGTCTCTTTGACACAGGGTCTCGCTATGCAGTTCAAGCTAGCCTTGAACTCACTTTTGTAGCCCAAGCTGGTCTCGAATTCGCACCACTCCTCCTGCCTCAGACTCCCAAGTGCTGGGATTATAGACGTGTGCCACTATGCCTGACTTAATACCTTTTTAAAAATTAAAAAATTGGCTTTTAGCTGGACATGGTGGCTTACGCCTGTAATCCCAGCACTTGGGAGGCTGAGGCAGGAGGATCGGTATGAGTTCGAGACCAGCCTGGGCTACAAAAGTGAGCTCAAGGCCAGCCTCAACTGCATAGTGAGACCCTGTCTCAAAAAGGCCAAAAAAATAAAATAAAAAATAAAAATTGGCTTTTGAAACAACTCAGTGGTTTAAGCGTTTGCACCTGCATTCCCAGTCAGACACAGGGGTCAGCAGTTCGATCCCCAGACCCACCTGTAAGGCAGCCTGAGCCAGCTAGAAAAAAAAAAATGTCCTTCTCAACCTTTAGCAGGGCCTGATGAAGCACACCTATAATCCTAGCGCTTGGGAGGCTGAGATGGAGAATCAGTCGGAGTTCGAAACCAGCCTGGGCTAAAAAAGTGAACTCAAGGCCAGCCTAAACTGCATAGGAGACCCATGTCTCAAAACAAGAGAAAAATTATAAAATAAAAACATAAAAATATAATGTGCAGGGAAAAGGTGATCAACCATGAACAGTAGGAGGAACAGTTTGGCCCCCTTGACAGAGATTTCTGCCTTTAGCATGTGAAAGTGGCAGTTTCACATTTATTACCTATGAAAATCATCCAATATTCACTGGCCTATGTTCCGTGCTGCCAAGCAACATAATTAAAATTTGGTTTCTTATTAAACCTTTTCTCAGAGAAGTAAATATCCTATTGCCCAGAGGACTGTATGTTATTTTATATGGCCTAAAATTAATGTCTGGAAAACAATTTAGATAACATTTTTTAATGTATTTAGTACAGGGTACACAGGGTCTCTGTAGTGTTTGACACGTTGCGTCAACTTGGCTGGGTGACTCCTCGAGGTTCTGGGCCTTGGAGGCCTCGCCCTGCAATGCAGAGAGAGGGCCCATCCTGAGCCTCATTGGTTCCGCCCTATGGTGCAGTGGGCTGGCCCCAGAGTGGCGTCACACAAACGGACCATATAAAATGACTGAGGAAAGAGTCCACATTTCACTTCCACGGAAGAGCTTTAGTCTTTTTTTTTTTTTTTTTTTTGTCTTTTTGAGACAGGGTCTCACTATGCAGTTGAGGCTGGCCTTGAGCTCACTTTTGTAGCCCAAGCTGGTCTCGAACTCGCACCAATCCTCCTGCCTCAGCCTCCCAAGTGCTGGGATTACAGGCGTGAGCCACCACGCCCGGCTAGAGCTTTAGTCTTTACGTTTGGCTCGAATGTCATTGCCTGTCTTGCAGCGCTGACTCTTCAGCCTTCTGTGGCAGCCCCATTGGCTGACTCATAGAGACTTGCACAGAGCACTACAGTGAGCTTCACACCTTCGGATTGAAACCTTCAGTCTTTGGTGTGCAGAAGCGCCCTCTCCATGCTTCTGACACTGAAGCTGACTATGTAAGCTCAGGACCATCAGTCAGTTCTCTCACAGTAGACCAAGTGGCCCCTAACCCGGGAAGCAAGAGGTTTTTAAAACAAAAGACCACATCCTGTTCAATAAAGCAAATTCATCACCTGACACAGAACAGCACCTTCGGGGTCAGCGTGACCATTACTCAACATATTTTTCTAAGATCATTGTTCAGTTCCCATTTATCGCGCATCTGCGCACATAAACTTTTGCACAGAGGTCACAAGAGGTTGAGCACATCCAGCTGCTCTTAACAAGATCTCACTGGTTTCCTCCTGAAGAAAACCTCCCCTATACGGATACTGGAAAGGTTGGATACCTCAGTTGGTAGAGGATTTTGGAGATGGAGGTGCTTTTCCAGAGATCTATGTAGCCCAGTATCCACTGGATATGGGGCAAAAGAAAAATGCTAAATGCATTGGTCATTCACGTGGATCCTGAAGGGAAAATTAAATATGATGCAATTGCTCAACAAGGACAGTCAAAGGACAAGGTCATTTATAGTAAATACACCAATCTGGTTACAAAAGAGGTTATGAATGCAGGTGATCCAGAGCTGCAGAGACCCGATGAAGAAGCTATCAAGGAGATCACAGAAAAGACCAAGGTTGGGGCCCGGTGGAATGGCTCAGTGGTCTAAAGCGCCTGCTTGGGAAAGCTTGGGCGGCTTTAGGGACCGCAGTTCGATCCCCAGCACCACATGCTGCGCCAGCCCTGCCCTGAGGGCAGGCTGAGACGGCCATAAAAATGAGTGAGTCGGGGCCCAGCGGGATGGCTCAGTGGTCTAAAGCGCCTGCTTGGGAAAGCTTGGGCAGCTTTAGGGACCGCGGTTCGATCCCGGGCACCACATGCTGCGACAGCCCTGCCGTCAGGGCAGGCTGAGCCGGCCATAAAAAATGAGTGAATAAACAAATGTTCTGAAACAAGAAAAAATAAATAAATAAAATTTTTAAAAAATGAGTGAGTAAACAAACAAAGGTTCTGAAACAAGAAAATAAATAAATAAATAAATTCTTTCTCACAGGGTGTTTTTCTCATACTGGGGTAGCTTTCTGCAGGGAAGCCCAGTCCCACCTACACACATTTGATAGATTTCCTGGCTTCCTGCGGCTCCCAACAGAGGGTCACTATGAGTTGGAGCTGTGTAGTGAGGCTCAGTAACAACCAAAATACATTTTTAAGAAAAGAAAGAAATTAGTATACAAAAAGGTTATTTCCATATTTGAGTAATGAGGATTGAGAAAACGAAATTTTTCAAAAGTAAACATGGGGGGACCCGGCGGGATGGCTCGGTGGTCTGGAGCGCCTGCTTGGGGAAGCTTGGGCGGCTTCAGGGGCCGCGGTTCTATCCCCGGCACCACATGCTGCGCCGGCCCTGCCCTTGGGGCGGGCTGAGCCGGCCATGAAGATGAGTGAGTGGACAGACAAAGGTTCTGAAACAATAAATAAATAAATAAAAATTAAAAAAAAAAAAAAAAAGTAAACATGGGGCTGGGGAGATAGCTCCGTGGCACAAGTGCCTGCTGGGCAAGTGCAAGGTCGTGAGTTCGAACCCCAGTCCCACAAAAAAAAAATAAAAATAAAAATAAAAATAAAAAGTAAACATTACATTTGCTGTGGAAATGATGTAACAAAATTTATTCTAGTCTTCCATAGAAATAATTGAATTTTACTAACCAACAGTACCTTTTAAAGATGAATTTTCTAGCCGGGCGTGGTGGCTCACGCCTGTAAATCCCAGCACTTGGGAGGCTGAGGCAGGAGGATTGGTGCGAGTTCGAGACCAGCCTGGGCTACAAAAGTGAGCTCAAGGCCAGCCTCAACTCCATAGTGAGACCCTGTCTCAAAAAGACAAAATAAATAAATAAATAAATAAATAAAAATAAAGATGAATTTTCTAAAAGATAATTTTTGAAACTATTTGTAAAGCTTTTTTTTTGAGACAATCTTACTATGTTCTTTAGTGACTAGTTATAAACTCCTGCATTCAAATAATCCTTTTGCCTCTGTCTCCTAAGTAGTTGTAACACAGGTACACACCACCACATCTAGCCTATAACTTTCAACTAAAACCACAGAGGTCTTCCCCTCCAGTTCAGTTCTTCTGATGTTTCCTCATAATAGTGTCTGCTGGAGGTCCATCCACAGGCTAGAAGCTGGGCATGGTGGCTCACGCCTGTAATCCCAGCACTTGGGAGGCTGAGGCAGGAGGATTGGTGTGAGTTCGAGACCAGCCTGGGCTACAAAAGTGAGCTCAAGGCCAGCCTGAGCTGCATAGTGAGACCCTGTCTCAAAAAGACAAAAAATAAAATAAATAAATAAATAAAAATACGGGCGTGGTGGCTCATGCCTGTAATCCCAGCACTTGGGAGGCTGAGGCAGGAGGATCGTTGTGAGTTCGAGACCAGCCTGGGCTACAAAAGTGAGCTCAAAGCCAGCCTGAACTGCACAGTGAGACCCTGTCTCAAAAAGCAAAAAATAAATAAATAAATAGATAGATATAAAATAAATAAATAAAATAAAATAGTCTGGACATAGCACTCGGGAGGCTGAGGCAGGAGATCAGTGCGAGTTCAAGACCAGCCTGGGCTACCAGAGTGAGCTCAAGGCCAGCCTGAACTGCATAGTGAAAAAAAAAAAAAAAAAAAAAAAAAAAAAAAAAAAAAAAAAAAAAAAAAAAAAAAAAAAAAAAAAAAAAAAAAAAAAAAAAAAAAAAAAAAAAAAAAAAAAAAAAAAAAAAAAAAAAAAAGAGCATAAGAGGGTCAGGGTCAGGGATATAGCTCAGCTGTGCAAATACCTGCCTGGCAAGCACAGGTACTTGAGTACCTGAGTTCAATTCTTGGTACAAAAAATAAAAAACCAAAGAGAAAGTAGATAGAAGAGAAAAAAACAACAGATTTCATCACAGCCTAATACAGATTGGG
>PVJA010055035.1:0-11329 GCA_004027025.1 Myocastor coypus | reverse complement strand
ATCCTCCTGCCTCAGCCTCCTGAGTGCTGGAATTACAGGCGTGCGCCACCACGCCCGGCTTATAATAATCTTTTTATAATATTTCATCTTTAATTCCACCTCTCATGTTCTCCATACTGTGAATGTGTTACCCTGGTCTAGTAATGGCAAACCCTTAAGGGACTGAGTACTCAAACTGCAGCCCAAACCCCACTAATTTATCACAGAGTGCCAACACTGCAAATAAACCTGAACATTGAGGTTTTAGTTTAGAAAAACAAGACTGCTTTTTTTGTTTGTTTTTGCAGTACTTGGGTTCAAACTCATGACCTTGCACTTGCTAGGCAGGCACTTGTGCCACGGAGCTATCTCCCCAGCCCTCAAAACTGCTGTTAGCCGCTGCTTGTATGCAGGAGTGACTTGGCTGGCTTGCTGACAGGGCTCTGCGTGCCCTCTGCAGCACAAGTGTGATACATTCAGCACCACTGCTGAATTACGACCATTTGTGTGTGCTAGTGCTTTGTCAAGCAGGTGAAAGGAACAGCAGAGCTGTTCCACCAACATAAAGATTTATAAATTTAGCTTCTCTTTCATAGGCCCAGTGTTTTGTTAGCTTCTATGAGGTATTCTTCATTTTCTAAGCTTTTGTGACTTTCACTAGAATCTAAATCATGCTTTTTAAAAATTCTTTTATGATTTTTATTTTGTATTTCTAAAACTCATTTTTATGGTTTTTTGCCATGCCTTAAACAGATGAGATTGTTTTAGTTACATAGATTTAGGAAGGGCTTCTTCTCCCTCCTCCTCAATTGTAAGTAGCTAACCAGGAAAAAGCAGTCATTAATGTTCTGCCTTTAGCATTCATTAATATTCTGGTCACAGCACTGTTAAGAAAACTACTGTACTACTTCTGACAATGAGGTTTTACCCAGAGTTCAAAATTGCTGTTATGTACCGCTTAGAAATGACACTGCTGTGAGTGGAGTGCCTTATGTGAAGTGTGGTGCCAGCATTATACTTCACTTGTATATTGGTAGCAGCTTTTGGGCAGATATTTCAATTGCCCCATAGAGCTAGAAGCTGTAGTTTTAATACTGGAAGAGCTGAATAAAAATGACTCGAGGTGGGTAGGCCACTGCAGCATCAAGAGGGAAAAGAACTGTGCCTCTCCCAGGAAGCAGTGTGGCTGAGGCAGAGTCCCAGAACTGGAAATTATAAGTTTCTTGATATGAAAAACCCTCTCAGTGTTTGCCCCTCCACCTTTATGAAATGGAGCTTTCAAATGGGAAGAGTTGAATAGAGGAGACTTAACAGCTTAAAATTGACCTCTGAACCCTTCTAAGTAGGTGGATGTCTTCATATCCTAGCAGATAGGCTGTCCAGAAGGGAAGTTAGGACTGCATCTAGTTTGTGTTCAGTTAGTGACCTGAGGTGGCATCCAGGACAGAGCAGAGTAGGGAAAGATGGAAGAAAAACAATACTGAGTAACATTTTCATACCTGACTAAATTTTCAAATTTTTCCTTTGCTTTTAGGCCCTAGCCACAGTTCATCCACCTATTTCATTTATTTTTATTTATTTTTATTTATTTATTTTTTTCTTGTTTCAGAACCTTTGTTTGCTTATTCACTCATTTTTATGACTGGCTCAGCCCACCCCAAGGGCAGGGCTGGCGTACCATGTGGTGCCGGCGATCGAACCGTGGTCCCTGAAGCCGCCCAAGCTTTCCCAAGCAGGCGCATTAGACCACTGAGCCATCCCACCGGGCCCCCCCCCTCCTATTTCACATCTAATAATTGAAAAGCAGGGAAAATAGAGCCAGGCAGATCCCACTTTAATTCTTTGCGTAGAGCTTTGGTCCTCCTGAAAGCTTGTGAAATTGTAAGTGGGAGCAGCTAGAGAGGTATCTCGGAAGAAGTGTAAGTTCTCAGGATTGGGCTCTGTGATGGTAAGGAAAGTGCTTGAATATCCGTTGTGGTACTTTGTTTTTATTTTTAATAACTAATGGAGTCTTCATACTTTTCTTAACACCTGCCAGTTTTCTGTTGGTCAGAATAGGACATGACTGACTGCTGATCTACAAGGGATGATTTTGATAGAATTCAAGAGGAGATGTTGATTGCAAGTGATGCTTTTTAGTAAAGCTATGTCTCAAGAAGCCATATCTATCTTTTTTTTTGGGGGGGGGGGAGTAGGCTCCAAAAATCAAATTCAGGACCTTATGCCTGCCAGGCAGGCACTGTGCCAGTGACTATTCCTGGCCACTAGAAGCCATACTTTTATAAGGAAACTGAGATTTTTATCATGGTACTAGTCACTGGGTACCACAGTAAACATTATCTTACAAAAAATATTCTCTTAGTGATTTTTTCTTAGATATGGTTCCCTATAACTGCATTTATCCTGCTTATGTGTTTCTGTATCTTTTATAAGCATTTCCAATTTCATGTTACTGTAGATTGCTAAGTAAGAATGATTTTATAATTTGTCTGGAAAATCCTAATAAAAAAATTAACACCAGGTCCCCACAGTCCCTTTCTATATCTCCTCTCTGGAAACCTTAAAAAAAATAAATAAATAAAATAATAATGATAATAAATAAGTAGATAAGATATCTCTGAATAACTACTATGAAGACAGTGTTGTGCAATGTATTAATTATTATAACTGCCCCACTTAAAAAAAAGAAAAATTCCTTTGTAGCACACAAAAAAATAATAAGCAAATTATATCCTGGCTGTACTTCAATATGTATGCTGGAGTTTTAAACTTCTTACTTTAACAATAATGTTAGCTGAGTTTAACATTCACTCAGATCCAACAGATCCTACCTAAAATGCTTTCTAACTAAATTATTGTTTTTTTGGTTTTTGGGGTTTTTAAAAAAGTATTTAGTACAAGATCTATAGGATCTCACTACACAGACAAGACTTGTAGTGATTCTCCTGTTTTCAGCTTCCCAAGCACTGAGATTACAGGCATGTGCCACCATGTCCAGTCTCAGTCACTATTTCAGCATGTCCCAGAAGGAGGGCTGGCACAGCACACCAGGGATTGAAACCCAGTCCCTACGCCTGCTTAAGCAGGTGCTTTAGTCTGCTGAGCTATCTGGCTGGCCCTGTTTCTTGATTTATTGGCTGGAGAGCTATCCTAACAAAGCTGTTCAAATTTGTGAACATTGATTTAGTTGACGTGTCATGCACTGTGTGGGCACTTCAGGCTAACCACTAAGGAAAACAGCCATCATCTGGTTTGTGGATTTTATATTCTAATGGAAGAGACAGATGAGTAACTTGTAATAGTCTGATAAGTTGTCACAGCATGGGGTACTGTAAATGTACAAAGTTTGATTTATAATAGCATAGGAGTCCCCAGTTATAGAATAGAGCAGGGTCAGGGAAGATCTCTTTTAAAGTGTGAGAAAAGCCTTTAATTTCTGTGATGATTAGTCAGAAACTCAGGAGGGAGAACAGAAGACTTGTTTCTTCCAGGTGTGGTGCATGCCTGTAATCCCAGCATTTGGGAAGCTGAGGCAGGAGGATCCCTGTGAGCCTGGGCTACATAGTGAGTTCATAGCTATTCATTAGACTCTTTCAAAAAAAAAGATAACTTATTTCAGACAGCAATATTAGTATATCAAAGATTTGTTTATAGAACTAATTTTGGGCACGAGAAGAACTAAAAGAAGTAAACTATGACTGATGGATAAAATGGTGAGAGATGAGGATGAAATACTCAGGACCAGATAGTAGATGACTTTTAGGAACTTCATCAAGTTTAGACTTCATCCTAACATCTGTGAAAGCTATTGTTAATGCCAGACATGGTACATGCTTGGTATATACTGGGCACAGTGGCACGCACCTGTAATCCCAGCACTTGGGAGGCTAAAAACAGGAGGATCACTATGAATCTTGTCTGTGTGGAGAATACATGTATTCCTAGCAATCTGGAAGGCTGAAGCAGGAGGACTGAAAGTTCAAGCCCTATGTGGGCAATGTAGTGACTTGGTAAAATCATATCTCAAAATTAAAAATAAAAATTTTTAAAAAGCTGGAGATACAGTTCAGTTCAATAGCACTGGGTCCAATAATAGCAAGTACATAGACATGCACACACACACACACACGCACACACACACACACACACACATACAATGTTAGAATTTTTCACAAGTGCCTGCCTGGCAAATGCAAGGTACCGAGTTTGATCCCTGTTACCAAAACAAACAAAAATATAACTTGTTGAGAGGAGATTGGTGGTAAGTGAGCTTAGAGTGAATTAGGAAGCTGTTAGCATAGGTCAGTTGAGCTTGATGGGCATGCTGGGTGTGGTGACCCACGCCTGTAATCCCAGCATTTGGGAGACTTGAGAGTGGAGGATTGTCACAAGTTAAGAGGCCAGCATGGGCTTCATAGTGAGTTTTAAGTCCACCCTGAACTACTGTCTTGAATGAATGAATCATCTGTGATCAATGATGAGTATGTAGACTAAATTTGTGACAGGAAAGGAGCAGAGTAGATGTGTCTGAGAGAATTCAAGTTCATGTGATGGTGCCTTTTGGTAATTGTTATCACTGGGATGAGAACCAAAAAAAAAGGTTCCCAGGAGTCAGGTCAAAGTTTTAGAAGTGTGCCAAGCTTGTGTTGGAACACTTTATTGATAGAGAGAACCCTGGAAAGCAGGGCAAGTTTACAGGGACGTAACTCTGGGTGTGTTCAGATGCCTGTGGTACACACACTGAGGGTGCAGTGGCAGGTGAGAGATTGGGTTCTGTTTTCCTTGAAGCATACAGTCTAGCAAGGGGAGTCATGGAGTCAAATAATTACATCTATAAATTTAATTACACACTACTAAAATTAAAAGATGCCAAAGTTACAGGGTGTTCAGGTCTTACAATTGGAAAGTGACCCACTATGGGAAAAAGAGGAGGGACCAGTGAAGACAAAGAAGTTTAAGTATCTGAAGGATGAATGTAGTGTAGTAATTTGGAGGAGATAATTGATAGACAACCAAGTAGGGATGTTCCTTGAGGCATGTATATTGTGAAAGCACACTGAAACAAGATTTAAGAGTTACACAATGAAATGTAAGTGGTCATTGATGCTGTGGCCATGAGAGAGCTCCAGGAAGGCTGTGCCTGTATTGATGTAGGCAGCCACATATACCACACTGAGGAATACCACACATAGAGGTGGCCCACTGAGGTGGTGAATTAGGTTGTATTTGCATGTGTAATGGAAGGTACACAGAACTCAACAGCTGGGGACAGATAACTACCCAAGCCCAATGAAGAGCTTATAGGCTTGTTTAATTTTGTAGATTTTGGTTTTCTTTATTGAGATATGCTTTAAGGAAAATTTTTTCCCATGTGACTTGTGAATAATGAGTGACCTTTGCTTTTTGCTTCAGCTGCTCTCCATGTTATTCTGTGTTATTTTATATTTTCTCTGCCTGGTTTCCAGATCACTCAGCTTCCATAGTATTAAAGTGAAAGCATAGACATTTGATTAGGACCTGTGTTTAAATCTCAGCACTGCTACTGAATAGGTATAGGATAATTCTGCAAATTATTTATCTCATTTTCTTTAGAGGCTGTGTGGATTAAAAGAACTAGAAATTCACTGTAAATGCATGGTGGATAATGTTCTACTAGTTGGAAGCCAGCAATAAATGTCTGCACTAGCTTCCTTTCTCCTCAGGTCCTGCTTGTTTTTCCAGGCAGGTGAGTTTCATCTGTGATCATTTATGCTCTGCTGTACCTCTTCATGTAACAGTGGGTTTGTTTTTTTGTGTGTGTGAGAGAACAAAGGAGCCTTGCATTTTGTGGTGAAAGCTCTTTCTGGAGAGGAAGTACAGTGGATTTCTAGTTTATTGTAATCCAGAGTATTTCATAATCACACTGTTAATGTTTGGAGCTGGGTAATTCTTCGTGGTGGAAGGCTTCTTGTGTATTGTGGGATGGTTAGCTTCCCTACCTCTTTACCCACTAAATGCCAGCAGCATCACCTTCCTCCCACTTGAGGCAACTAGGAATGCTCCATGCATTGCCGAGTCTCCTAAAAAGCAAAATCTCTAAGAAACATTAGCTGAAATACTCAGCCCCTTGATATAGATGCTGTTTACATGGATGTGCTCAGTTTATGAAAATGCAAAGTTCTGCACATGCAGTGTGTGTGACTTTCTGTTGTAAAAGCTATGTTTTTGTAGGAGGAAAACATTAAAAGCAATAGGAAATAATTTTCTCTACCTTATATTTATGCCCAAATACAAAATCGCTAAAAATAAGGTAAAATAAAGAGGAAAGAGGAGCCTGGGGTAGTATGGAAAGGCAGCAAAAAAATAACCCGAGAAATTTTTTCCAATCCTAGTCAGTAGAGTATAAAATTTAACCTAGGAAAATTTATCTTACAAAATTTCAGATAAACTCAGGTGTAAGACAGAGTTGAATTACCAGCAAAACAACTACCCTCCTGCCAACCTCTCTGCTGTGTGACTGCGGAGGAAAGAAGCACCTATCTCCGTCCTTTCAGGTCTTATGACTCCTTTACTGAGGACTGAAGTTTCTTCTGCAGAGACTTGCTTTTACCTTTACAGTCTCATTCATCTTTCCTTTGGCCGGCAGAAAGTCCTTCAGTATTAGATGATGTTGGCTGCTTTGCCAGTGTAGTCCCCAGAATTCTTGGATAGGGCCCAGGCTAAAAACAGTAGGTGAGGTAACCCACCTCAGTGTCTTGAGACGAATCCAAGAAAAGATGCTTTTGGGAAGCTTGAAAGATCCTGTAAAGAAAGGCAGGCCTTGGGCCAGGCAGCCTTTGAGGAAGTAACAAGCTCGTAAACAAGAGCTGGCATGTGCCAGCGGAGTCTCTCATCCTGGCTCCAGAGCTGGCTGAAAAGGAGAACATGGAAGGCTCTGTAAGTGGACGAGTTGTGTTGGTTTGTGTTTCAGGGCTGGAAACGAGTAGGGAAAGTCTGGACCTGGTCTCTGGAGTGTGAGGATTCCCCAGAGAGAAAGGTTTTGGGTTTTGTTGTTCATTTTTCTTCTTCCTTTTTTTGTTCTGTTTTTTTTCCCCCCTTCTCTTTCTTCCCTTAGTATTAATATTGCAAGGGACAGGAAATGGTTGGATATTGGCTGTTCTGCAAGTCTTCTGGAATAGCATGTTAGTATTCTGGTTGAGACTAAAGCCAGACCAGATAGCTCAGCAGACTAAAGCACCTGCTTAGGCAGAGGGCATTGGCCAGGGTTGGATCCCTGATGTGCCATGCCAGCCCTGCACCCAAGGCATGCTGAAACGTTGAATGAGACTGGGCATGGTGGTGTTCCTGTAATCCCAGCGCTTGGGAGGTGGAACACAGGGGAAACACTATGAGTCCAATCTATGTAGTGAGACCCTGTACACCCTGTAGACCCGGTACTAAATAATTAAAAAAAAAAAAAAAAGACTAAAGCCAGACAAGGTTTAAATAGAATCAAGGTATAGAACCTGTATGAAAATATGTCAAGCAAGAGATTTTCACCTTATTTGGAAGTACTTTTAAGATTTAATTCAGTTATTTGAGAGTGCCAGCTTGGTTTTCAAAGCATACAGGTAGCCCTGGTGACTGTACCAAAGACCCTACCAGCAAGACCCAGAGCTGGCAGCACTGGCAGCTTTGAGAAAAAAGGGAAGCAGGAACATAGATGTGGAAAGGAGGATAACTATGCCTAGGACCCCTGTTCCTCATTCTTCATAGGCCCTAACAGCTGCTGAGGTTTGCTCAATAGGGTTGTGGGCTGGGAAGGGTTTCTTAATCCCTGCATAGGAGTACCATGTTCCAGCTGGGGCATCTGGGCTCCGCCTCTGGCCTTGGCTAATACTGAGACATCTGGTGACTTTAGACAAAAGCCTGTTTTGTCAGGGAGAAGAGTGGGGCAATGTGCAAGCATTGTTATCTCTGATGCCCTCAGGGCAAACTGTTAACTTGGCAAGTGGGACTGCCTTGTCCTGGAAAGTTTACAGCAGCTTGTCCACTTGGGCTTATATTTATTTGAACTTATTCTTTACTAAAGTAGTTTCTGTATTTGGACATGGGAATCTGCTATTACCTTTTTCTGTTTGACTTGTAAGCCGGATGTGTTGCCTTATGCTCACACGGTATTTCCAACTGCTTTGGAGGCTGAGGCAGGAGAATCACAAGTTTGAGGCCACCCTGGGCAGCTTAACAGGGGCGAGGTGTTGAATGCTATAAGTAGTAAATGCTTTGTTGTAAAGAAGTTAGGAAATGTTAAAAGGAAAAGAAGTGGCATTTAATTCTACCCCCAGTCGCCCAGGGCCTTCTGTATGCTGGGCAGGCTCTCTGGACCCAGCTGCGTTATCCTGCCATACTCTTTTCTTTGATGTTGGGCATGTAGCTGAGATGACTAGTTTGAGACTGGCTCAGGTATGATCTATACCTGGTGAGTCCCATTCCTATTTCCTTAAACATCTTTAAATGTTTCTTTAATGAAATAACTCAGTTTGGCCCTGCTTGGCCAGATTTTCCTTCATTTGAGATTTCCCCTGAAGTTGAAACACATCTTCTGTGTTCATCTCAAAGTAAGTTTCTATCTTAGTCAGTGATTGCCTTGAGAAACTCAGGTGTTTGTTTTCAAATGGTGGTTGGAGTATAGGGGACAGTGGTTGTGTTCTTACTTTTAATCTGTTTTCCCCTTTATGGAAAAGAGATCTCTAATATCAGCATAATAATTTGCTTTTATTGAGCTTGGTCTCAGAAAACCAAAAAAAAAAAGAGAGAGAGAAAAAGACATTCAATGTCTTTCATGACATCTTAAGGCAAATTGATTCACAGAGACTTTTTCCTTTCTTCCATGTTGGCATTATATTTATAGAAAGCTGCACAGAGTTAAATGTAGTGGCATGTGCCTATAATCCAGCACTTGAGAGGCTGAGGCAGGGGTTAAAAGCCAGTCTGAACTATGTAGCAAAACCCTGTCTCAAAAAAAGGGAAAGAAAAAAATAGAAGTTTCACAGGGCTGGCAAGGTAGCTCAGAGGACTGTCTGCTTAGGCCAGTGCAGGGACCGGCGTTTGATTCCCAGCATCACTTGCTGAGCCAGGGCCCATGGTGGTGTACACCTGTAATCGCAGTGCGGGGGAGGCTGAAAATAGGTCCAGGCTGGGTGGCAAGGCCCTGTACCAAATACATGAAAAAAAAAAAAAAAAAAAAAAAAAAAAAAAAAAAAAAAAAAAAAAAAAGTTGTGCAGAAACCTGTCCATTTTAACTTTTTTAAAAGTTGCACATAAAACATGTCTGTATTGTTTTCTGTGTAGTTCCATTATGTTTACCAGTGTAGAGCTTCTCCTTAGTAGATGTTTGCATAGCTGTTTAGATTTATGTCTGATTACACTTAATAAGCTCATGGTAAGAAGATGGAAATTTTGGGCCAGAAGAAATAGATTTTGGATTTGATTACTGTTTCTTTTTCATGTTAAAGTAAAGCAAGGATTAATTTTTTTTTTTTTTTTTTTTTTTTTCCTTTACTGAGGAACTCACAGAGGTGGGCAAGTGCTCTACCACTGAGTTACATACCCAGCCCTTTTAAAATTTTACTTTGAGGTCTGGAGATATAGCTTGGCGGTGTAAATGCCCGCCTGGCAAGTGCAAGGACCTGGTTCAACCCCTGGTACTGCATGCTGTGCCACCTTGGAACTCAGGGCACACTGTGCCGGCCACTGAAACCACACGTAGTGGCACACGTCTGTAATCTCAGCACTGAAGAGGCTGAGACCGAAGGATCACTATAAGTCTGAGATGTATAGCGAGACCTTTTGCCAAAAAAAGGAAGATTGAAGAAAATAATGTTTAAATTTTACTTTGAAATAAATTTGGGATCCTTCTGCCCCAGCCTCCCAGGTAGCTGAGATTACTGGGTTTATGCCACCACACCTGGGTCGAAATACAGAATTTTAAGACTGCAATCTAGAAGTACTCTTTTGGCATTTGTAGTAGCAAACATAGCATCTCCAAAAAAGGTTGGAATCCAGACTTGCTGTGTGCAAAGCAGCCATTCTACCACTGAACCACTCTTTGGCCCTCTTTTCTGTTTGTAATAGGACAGAAATGCAGGTGATGCTAACTGGGTACATCTCCCATTCTTCAGAAGTGTATATACCCTAAATGAAGAGAATTTTTACTACAGACTTTATTTTCATTTAAAATAGTCTCTGTGTAACTGAAGAGCAGGATCTTATAAGTAAGTAGTTAAAGTAACAGCTCTGAGATTACTCTTTGGAACTGTAGTTAGTACTTTGGGTTGGAGAAACTATAGTATAATTGAATCTGACATAAGAATTCTAAGAAAATCTAGGAAAATCTTACATGTTAGGAAATCTAACATGAAAAATTGAGAAATTATGCTTATTAGCATAACCTATGCATAGAACTTTGGTTTATGCATGTTTATCAAACGACTTTGATGAGTCTACCTTTCCTTACTATGAAAAAAGTAGAAAATAGTCTCCTAATTGTATTAGTGACTGACAGTTGGAATTTTTTTTTTTTTTTTTTTTTTTGGAGGACATGAACTAATGATGCTTCTTTGGTTATGCAGCTTTTAAATACTTATTTACTTATTTTCTTAATGGTGCTTTTGTACTGAGCTACAGTCCCAGGATTGTGTTTGTTTTTTGAGACAGAGTCTTTCCATATAGTTAAGGCTGGCTTTGAACTCCGCATGTACACCAAGCTGACTTTGAACTCCTGGTGTCTACTTGCCTCAGTGTCCCAAGTACTGGGATCAAAGGCTGTGCTACCACACCCAGCCTGTTTTTGGGCTGCTTTTCAATTTTTTTCTAAATTTTGACTCAGGGTCTTGATAAAGTGCTAAATTGCTTAGGCAGGCTTGAATTTGTGATCTTCATATCTCACTCCCCCCCTAGTAGCTAGGATTAAAGAGGTGTGCCACCACACCAGGCTCATAACTTGTTTAAAAACTGAGAATTTTTTTTGTTACAAAAATCATTTATTCTGAGGGGATTTGACCCTGGAAGATAAAAAAAAAAAAAAAAAAAGAATGTTTTGTTATACAGGTCTTGCTTCAACTTGCCCTTCACCACCCAGCAGGAAAAAAAAAAATGCTTAATTACAATGCATGAAACGGAGCTAGATTGGTGAGACAAGCTTTAGGAGGCTTAGATGCAATAGCCTCCAACATCACAAGCTTCACTGGTGGCCCACTGCAATTGCAGAACATTTGACTGTATATGTACCTGCTTCCTCTTAGTCCAAAGAGAAGTATATTCTTTTCCTTTTTTTTTTTTTCTAAGCAACATCAATAGGGAGGTGGGTCATGCCCACACACTGTACTCTGTA
>PVJA010055034.1:0-11330 GCA_004027025.1 Myocastor coypus | reverse complement strand
AGAAGAAGAAGAAGAAGAAGAAGAAGAAGAAGAAGAAGAAGAAGAAGAAGAGGAAGAGGAAGAGGAAGAGGAAGAAGAAGAAGAAGAAGAAGAAGAAGAAAAAGAAGAAAAAGAAGAGGAGGAGGAGGAAGAAGAAGGAGGAGGAGGAGGAGTAGAAAAAGGGAAAAGGGAAGAAAGGGCTGTATGCCTGAGTTTATTATAAATATGATATTCAGCAGCATAAAAATAATGTCCTCCAAAGAGTTCCCCAAAGAGCATGAAAACCTGCCTTTTTACTGCTAAGCCTAGGAACATTTAAGAGTGGAGCAAATTCACTTGTAACTGTAGCATCTGCCATACTTGAGTGAAGCACACTTGACCGGATATGTATGCTAAGAAAATCTCATGCACACAATATGAGTGATACGAAAGGCTAAGTTATAAACCCTGAAAACTACAAAATATAGCTTATGTTATAGATAAGTAGGTGTCATTCTGATAATGATATATGACATAGTTCACAGAAAAAAAAAAAATACGCCAAGCAAAAAATCTTTTTATTTTTCAATACTTGGGCTTGATGATGTTCTAGGAATAGCAGTGATAATTCAATGAAGGTGTCACATTTACAACTAAAAAGACCCCTTTGGGGCCGGGGAAGTAGCTCATTGGAATAAGCGAAGCACTTGTGTGGCAAACATAGGGTCCTGAGTTCAATCCCCAGTACTGAAAATAGAGAGATAGATAGATGGATACATACATACATACATACATACATACAATAAAAAGCCCCCTCTGGTTTCAAATGAATTTAACAACAATCTTCTTTGGTTAATTTGTCCTGTGTCAAACCTTCTACAGGACCAGTTTAAATCCCTCCTCCCCTTCAAACACTAGGTATGAGCACCCAGGTGCACCCTACCATGCAAAGTGCCTTCAGAGAGAGGATCTGTAGCACCAGTGGCACAACTGATCTGAGGAAGCTGGGACATTATTAACACTGATGAGCGTCAGTCAGGCAATGGCGGTTTGCTTCTCCTCTGCACACCCTTTTCACTTACTTCTTTATATCTGTTTTCATAATGTACCAATTAGTCTTTTAATACCGGGGCTTTTCCCTTGCAACAGAGAAGTCTTTGGATGATGAATCCATTAGCCTTCGTGATGAGTGACCTACATTTTCCTCAATGTCTGTTGAGACTTCGCCTTTTAGCACTTTTGTTTGGGTTTTATTTTTTAATTTATTTTTATTATTATTATGTTTTACAATAGTTAATGCATTGCATAATTGTCTTTGTTGTAGTTGTTCAGAGTACAAGATGCAGACATGATTTCTTGTCTAAACATCATTAGTATAGACCCTTTCGTTGCACAAAGAGAAAGTAGCTGTATGTTTAGTCCAATGTTCCATAACAGTAGTGGATCATCAGCTCATCTGGCATTATCCAGGGCTGTTGACTTGAGCCTTTGTTGGGTTTTTAAATTGTTTCAAAACAATCCAAACATTTTAATTAACTATCTCTAATTCAAGAGACCTTCCTTTTTTTGATATTTTAAAGAATGTATTTGCTTGTTTGTTTCCTGTAGCCTTTCTAATAGTATGAATATATAAATTGAAGATCATATCCTCAATCAAAGGAGTATTCTTTTTTTTCAATGGCTGGCTCAGCCTGCCCTGGGGGTGGGATGGTGCAGCATGTGGTGCCAAGGATCAAACCACAGTCCCTGCACCTGCCAAAGCTTTCCCAAGCAGGTGCTTTAGACCACTGAGTCATCTCGCCAAACAAAAGAAAGTATTCTTGTTAAAAATCTATGTGTACTTTATCCTTTGAGCCCCTCATATGGCTACATCAGGTAATGAAAAATGCCAAGATATGCAAAATGTGGGGAGTGGTTAAGACCAAATTAAAGCAAGACCTACATAATTAAAAATGTAACTTTTGTTACCTAATAGTGTCAGTCAAATCCCCTCAGGATTTACTCTGGAACCATGTACAGCAGTTTATAGATTTTTTGTCAGTGTCAGCTGTCTGGATGAGTCATGACCATTGCTTGACCAGTTTGCTCTTTGTGAAAACCTGGGAGGACTTTTTTCTCTCTAGGTGACTCTCCTTAGGCACAGCATACATCATTGATCACCTTCCTCTGTGGTCCCATAATCTCCTTGATTAGAAAATGTGGGACACCATTTAGTTACAGAATATCACAGCAGAGGTTCTCTTATGTCCTAAATTCTCACTGGCCTTGAAGGGCTAGGGTCAAAATATTGGTTATCTTTTTAGCTCATTGTTATGGTTTGTGTCTAGTTGTCCCTCCCCAAAGCCTCATGAAGTCATGGGACCGGGACTTCTAGAGTTTGAGACTAACTCATGATCTACTGTGCTTATGTGTCTTAGCACTGCTGCAATTATGGATCTTAGTACTGCCTGAGTGAAATATAAGAGAGACAGAGAAACAGACCCTCTCTCTGTTACTCTCTGTGATTCTCCATTGCTCTCTGTCGCCCTGGTTGGTTGGTTGCCTCTGTTGCGATTGTGTTGCTGTCCCCTATATTTTCTTTTTATCTCTCCTCTACTTTTATAACCATCCAGCAGAAAAGTATAACCACAAGGTATGAAAAGTACAAGTACATTAATATACTGAGCTATAAAAGGCTCAAGTAAACAACTATGGACAACTGCCAGTTGTGCTGATAACTCACTATGATTATGGACTATTGAACTATATTGGGTTATTTCGCTGAATTTAAGTACCTACAATTTTTCGACTGGCATCAGATATAAAAAGATCCTCTGAAGACTTCTTGAAATATAGTTTCTCTAAGAGCAATGGAACAGCCATCTCTGACAAAACAAAACAATAAAGGGGGATATAAGTAAAGGTGCATTTTGTTGTGAAAAAAAAGATATAAAGGCATATGCAAGACAGTTAGGATAGACATACAGCTACCTTCTCTTAGCTCAATGAGAAGAAAGGTTTGTGTTAATATTGTTTAGACAAGATATCATGTCTACATCTTGTCCTCTGACAAACTAACTACTATGAAGACAATATGCAATGTATTATTATAATGTCCTACTAACCTGTTTTGAAACTGCTTCAGTACTATTTTCTTTTTCTTTTTTCTGATTAAAATGAATAAAAACAAAAAAAACCCACAAAACATAGGGAGTGAGAATTTGGCATCAAGAGTTGTCTACTGGGGTTTAGTTTTATCCTTGTGTTTTGGGTAAAGGGATGGGCAACAGGAAGCAGTGATTTATTGTGGAAAATTGAGGAATGCCACGGAAGTTACACATACACCATCCTGCATAAACCAGGACCCAGCTCTCCCTGGTTGACAATTTGGTCCTTTCATAGTTGTTTCATTTCTCAGTTTTAAGGCAGGTGGCATTGCATTCTGGGTTTTGTGTCCTCATTACAGTTTTAGGAATATGTAACCTATTGATTAATGCTTTGGTCTTCACATTATCAGATCGCCCTGCCAAAAATGCACTCATGCATCAAGTTTGGAATCCTTCAGTCCTTCAATATTTTGAAGTGGGATCTGGAGAGGTCTCTTGGACATGGTGTATGTCACCCATTTCTGCTTGCATGCATGGACTCAATAGCAGAAGGTCCACTGGGATTTAAGTTAAACGTGCAGAAAGTTTGTTTGAGGGTCAGAGTAGTAGGCTACCTTCAGGCCACTGGAAAGGGAGGACCACTGGATGGAAGAGCAGATGGATGAGGCTCAACTCAAGCTGGTCTCTGCTGGCTGCATGGTCTTCGGGGAGGTGTAGGCTTCTGCAACCCTGCAAGGAGCTGTTCTTTGCATGGTGCTGAATTCCATTGTCTCTCCCCATCCTCCTCCTGCTCCCCATCCTCCTCTCCTTTTTCCTTCTCTTCCTCCCCTCTTCCTCCTCTTCCTCTTCCTGTTCTTCGTGTCTTCCCTGGAATTGTTTACAGCAGCTTCTAGGTCTCCAATGCCCTGTCTGTTCCTGTGCCCACAGTTTCTCGGCACGTGTCTGGCTCAGCCGGCTTCTGCGCACTGGGTCTCAGCTGACCTCTGCCCTACCCTCTACCTTTATCAAGTACACATCAGCTTCCCCTGCCTCTATCGCTTCCCCAGGGCTTGTGTGGTTTGGCTTAGTTCTGTCGTCTACATTTGCACCCTGCACCCCGACCGGCCTCAAATTGCATTGTGAAACCCAATACAATTTGCGTCTTTCCCCACCTCTGCTCTTATCAGTCCTGCCTGGTTTCTTGTGGCCCCAAACAGTACTGTCTTGCTCTAACTGCCTGCATCTTGATGGGCTCTGCTTTCTGAACATACCTAGGCTCTTGGCTCTTTTTTTCTTTTCTTTTTTTGTCTTTTCGAGACAGGGTCTTGCTATGCAGTTCAGGCTGCTGTTGAGCTCACTTTTATAGCCCAGGCTGATCCCGATTGGAAAAATGCCAATAAAGCAACCTATCAAAGATGCACAACTGATTTGTTAATAGGCTCCACCTTGGCTTGTTCCTTAGCTATGCAGCCTCTGATAGCCAATCCCAGTCCAGTGCTGTGATCCAGCCTATGCTGATGAAGTCTGGGGCATTCAGCTCATAAGCTGCATAGCTGCGTCCCTCAACATTTCTCTGTATCTATCATTCTTAGTGTAACATTGAAACAGAATATTTCCTGGAACATGCAAAATAATTGGAATGTCAGTAATTCTGGGCTTTCATAAAAAAAAAAAAAAATACACCAGGCGAACCTGTGACAGAATTTTCAAGTGCTAACATTATTTCATTTAGTTGAATGCCGCAATTCAAATGTTTTATTTTTACTGTTTCAGATCAAAGGGAGTAGAATAAGTCCATATTGAAATTCATGCTTAACATAAGTGTTATTTTCTAAGAGCTTACCAAAGGATTTCCCTCTGCACTTCTTTTCTCCACTGCAAATTAACTCACATTTCTACTATATCAGTTGAGTACAACATATAATTTGAGAACATTTCGCATATTCCACTGAAGTTATGTGTTCATATATTTTCTTTCTTTTGTATTACATGCTTTTCTTTTTGTACAAGGTTTCACTACTGACTCATAGCGATCCTCCTGCTTGTACCTCCTGAGTGCTAGGATTACAGGTGCACACCACCAGCAGGGCTGGGAACCGAACCCTGGCCGCTGCACTTCCCTAAGCAAGCGCCTAATCTGCTGAGCTATACCACTGGCCCTATGGAACGTAACATTTCATCCCTCCTGACTCTCACCCTCTTCATGTGTGCAGTTTAGAAAAACAGAATTTTGAAATAATGTTCTTGGAGTGGAGTTACGCTAAATACCCTCTTTGGCAGAAAAGCCTATCATTCCCCCACAGTTTCTTCATCTTTTCGTACACTATTTTTTCTTCGAACACAGCAAATCATTCTTGGCTTTAAAAGTCTGAGTCTGATGTTTTCAGTTGAAACAGGTTGTCCCAGTAGGTGAACAAGGACTGATTAGCAGTGCGGTCTCCACTGGATTGGTTCAACTATCTTCCACGGGGGATGATGCAATAGCCCGTGGCTGTCACCTTCCTGAGCACAATGACACCAGGACTCTGGGAGAGCCCCTGCCGTTTGCCACAGCCTTGCTCTGGTACGTTAGAGAAGCAGCCCTCTGTCCCTGAGTGCCCTGCCAACCAATTAGTCCCTGCTGTGAGGCCTTGGGAGCGGCCCCGGCTGGGGCTGCTGGAGTGGATGCCCCGCGCCGGCTGCCGCGCATGACCCAGAGGCCCGCTCTCCGCCAGGTCCGTGGCTGAAGCCGGTCTATAGTCACAGACCGTTTCGCCGGTGCAAGCTGGTTGTTCTGCTCCCCTTTGGGTAGCGTCTCTGTCGTCCTTAACGGTGCTCGGTTTGTTCCGTTAGATGTAGCTGTACAGTTGTGCTGATTGTGGCCAGCTGAGATGACCTATTCTTAACCTGCTGCTCTTTAATTGCCAGCCTTTAATTTACTGGGAACTCTTTTAGGGAAACCTATAGCGTCAGTGGAAATGCAATGATCCCTTGAGCCCCGTTGAGTGACACAGCTGGGCTCCCATACCCTGGCTGTTCCGTCTCCAGGAAGGGATCCCGGACATCTGCTTGTGCCTTACTCAGCGCTGGTGCCGCATCGCCAGCCTCATCAAAAGACCGATCTTCAGCGCATTCAGTGCAGCACACAAGAGCTCTAATTGCAATACACGCGCGTGCACAGACACACACACACGCACGCACACCACACCCCCCCACAAAGGCCTGAATAATGAATATTCATCTGGAACAGAGTCCTGATGTTAAAAGCCTCTCTGCAGAGCAATCTAATCCCTCCAGTTGAGGGTTGCAAAGTGAAGTTCTGGCCAAACAAAGGTCCACTAAGCTAGCGATGCTTGCCCTCGTGGGTCCCGGAGCTGTACGTCGTGAGTGCTTGGCGTGACTCAGCAACACGAAGGATCCCAAGTCCCCCGTTCCTTGCCAAATGTCCTGAGGCCAATCGCCTGTTCTCCCATCTTCCACTGGGACATGCACTTCCAAGTGTCCCAGTTCCCTGCACTTACGCTTATCCTTTCCTTTCACCCTTCATTCCCATTGGACCGGGGGCCCTTTGAGACGGCTTTGCTGTGCTTTGCTGAAATGATTCCCAATTTTAGGCTCCACAATCAGTGTTTTCCTGTTCTCTCTTCTATGGAAGAAAGCACTATCTTATAGCTTCATTTTTTAAAATTCTGCCTCACATGTATTACTGTGTTTCTTCCTATAATTTTTCTCCTTCTTTATATTTCTAAACCATCATGACTCTTTCAGATCTTGGAAGCTCTCCTGTGTATTTGAAAGCTAAAGCTAAACGCTACACCAACTTCATAGCAAACCACATTGTTTTGAATTAGCTCAGCCAGAGCCAGCCTCTGTCCTTTAGCCTTAGACTGAGAATTATCCGTGGGAAGTTAGACTAGTTGTGGCACCATCCTTGTGTGCAGTAGTTCCTCACTTATCACGGAGGTTACTTTCAAGAACCTTCTGCTATCAGTGAAAACGAGCGAAGAAGCGATGTTACTCACCTCGGTATTTATATATATACACTTTAAGGCTTTATGAACATGCCTCACACTCTCTTACACTGTTTTCACACTTTTCAAAAACACTTCTGAGGGCTGGGGATATAGGGGTAAGCACAAGGGCCTGAGTTCAATCCCTGGTACTGCAAATAAATAACTAACTAAATAAGTGACAGTTCTGCAAAGCACTCAGCTTACTGTCTGTGTCCCACAGAAACAGGAGTCTTTGTGACAGGAGAGCACCGCGGGTGTTGTGGGGCTGGCCTGTGTTCCCTGCTGAGAGTGCTGATGCAGAGAGGCCAGGGGGTGACAGGACGTCACTGTGTGTCCTCCGAGGGCACACAGGTAGTCTTGATTTGTCGCAAAAGTCCACTGTATTGAAGCATTTTTCCCTGACTTTAGTCAAATCTGACCCAAATCAGTGTGCAAAACAGCCACACTCTGATAATTTAGAAATATACTGGACACATCACAAACACTGGACTCTAGGTGAAAAGAAAGTGGGTCCAATCCTATGGTTATGGTTCACAAAAACCTTATGAATTATGTAAAGTAAATCTTGTTCTAAGAATCAGGTTGGATCCGGACATACAGTTTAGGATTTGTTATATTTAGCAAAAGCAAATGGGACTTCATGCGAAAGAGAAGAAAATCAGTTTGCAGTCAGGATTAAGAGAATATTAAAAATTGGAGTGGATATTTACTGTTTTTATATCAAACAGGTGACTGTACTTTTACGCCCTTCATTGGAGGGAAATAATTAGTGGACTTTAGTAACATGAAGATTGTCTCTAGGTGACTAGGATGCTTGCCCGTATGAAGAAAACTTGGAAGTGTCCTGGTTGGGTTTGAACTTTTTATACTACCTAACATGTGTTTACATTACAGAAGCCACTTTCTTTTTCAACCAACCAATCAATCAATCAATCAATCAATCACTCTCTCTCTGTCTGATTAACTGTCAAAGAAACTAACCTTTTTTTAACCTATCATCCCAGTGTTTTCTGTGTCGTCTTTATCCTATGCTCTTCTCTCTTCCTACGTCTGTCCCTCTATGTGGATCTATCCCACAAATCTACATTTCTGCTATTTCCCTGTTCTCCCTCTCTTCATTATTGTAACTTTGCTGTTTGCATTTTGGTCTTTATGTAAGAATAAGGAAACGTTGCGTCTATTACAGTTTGTAAAATTCATAAAGAAATGTGATCTGTGTATATTTGAAATTGATATATATATATGTTTATTTATTTATTGTCGATATTGGTGATGGTAAGAAGTGAAAGCATTGGAAATATTTCACCTGACGTTTGTTCTTAGAGACAGAATGATCCTTTTCATGCTTTTCATAATTTCATTTCAGCCTGGACTTAAGTGGTTCCTGATAATCTGAAAAGATAACAGGTGTTGGAACAGGGAGTGTAATCCACCATGGCCGACAGCATTGCCATCTTCTACGAGTAGTTTGCAGGTGGCTCTTCTGCAGATGCCTGAGAGACTGAGACAGTGACCTTTGGCAGCAGCCATTCCACTTCTTCCTGCAGAAGATGAAAGCTGGTCAAAACATGTATGGTATCCTAGCTACGATAGTGAAATTATCAATAATGGTAACCTTGAGCAAAATTTGGAAACTGCCAAAATTTGGTAACTATTGTTCTGTGTTTTACACCACAGGTGCAAAGCCTATAGACATGCAACAGAGAGTCTACGTGAAATCAACGTTTCACTTGAAAAACGAACAAAAAAGAACAGATTACAAGATACAGACACAAGTACCAACACAGCTCTCCACCTTATCTCTGATGAAGGGGACAAACATGTCCACTGGAGGAAAGATGGCCTCCATGAAAATGTTATTGAAAAAACTGGCTTTCTGCATGCAGAAAAATGAACTAGATCCATACAGATGGGCAGGCGCTAAACTAACACCAAAGTGAATTGAAGGTATAACATTAAAACAGAAACACTAGGGTTGAGGAAATAGCTCACTGGCATAAGCACCTGTCTGGCAAGCATAATGTCCTGAGTTCAATACCCAACCAGAAAAAAAGGAGATAAAACAGAAACTTTAAATCTATTGCAAGCGAAAGTAGGTGGAATATGGCACTCATATAATTCCTCCCCTATATGTGTATTCTCATTATTGCCAAAGGCAGAGTGAATAATGGCTTTCCCGTGCTCATGAGGACCATATGGTTTCTCTTCAGTTTTTTTTGTCTTGCACTTTTCTCTTCATGTCCAGGCGTCGTGTCAATTTCCCTCTCCAATGGCACCTCTCACAATCCATAGAACCAACCCACACAACCCAAAGTGCTTCTCCGGCTTCTCGTTGTATTCTGGGATCCTCCAGTCCCACTCTCCGTCTTGGGTACTGCTGACACAGGCAAAGTGCACTCATGACCAATTGTGTGACAGATGTGCTGAGTTCCTGGCCTTACAGCATCTAGGAATGAAGGCACAAGTCAAGGGATGAAGTTAGGGTAAAGAGCAGTTCCTGGATTTGACAAATTGCTCTCAGGCCTGCTGGTAGGGGTAACTGAGGGCAAACACATACCATGTGCACACTGTGCTCCAAACTGCAGCAAATGGTAGAAAAACAAATGCAGGAGCTTAGCTAATCTTGATCCAACAGGGAAGCGAGTCACGTAGGAAGGGTGTGTTGAGAGAATAAAGGACTTTAGGTGATGAAAGCTTCCCTATGTTCTGTGAACACATTTGTGTATCTGATGTCCCTTCAGTCTAATGTGACAGGATGGAGCCCTTTGCAATAAAATTGCAAGCTATTGTTTGTCCCTCAGGGAAGCAGCAGGCCAGGCCGTTGCGCCTGGATCTTCAGGCCTGCCCCTCTCCACAGTTGCCTCCAGCTGACATTTTTTGCGTGCTTCATTTTCTGCTGACTTCCACGAAGGCCCAGTTTCTCTCTCACTGGACAACTTAGCTTTCTATGGTAGCACTACCCCTGCTCAGTGTTCTTAGTGCCTCTCTCTGTCCACCTGCCAGAACTCAGGATCAGTCCTTCTCCTCGCTTTCCTCCGTTCACCCGGGCCCTGCACACTCCACGATTTATTCCTCCAGAGTATCCCAGGTGCTTCTCTGGCTCTCTGTGGACCTCTGAACCTCCCATGGCTCTCAGTTTGTCCAGAGCGCTTTCCTTCCTTCACGCCATCCCACACATCAAGCTCAGGGCTCTCTACCCATCTGGATTTCACCCTGAACTTCCTCTTGTCTCTTTTTGTCACCTCAAGTAACTTCATATCTTCTCAGTCCCTTACACATATTAGTATCCCACTATCCAGGACTGGCTCTATGCCCCTCTTGACATCCTCAGCACCTCCTTGTGTGCCTTGGGAGAGCTTTGGCTTCCTCGGTGTCTTCTCTGTGCTTTCCGCAGGGTCTACTGCCCCTCATTTCTGTTGTTCTGTGTTTTCCTTTACAGAGGGCTCCTGTACAACCCACCAGCTCTCTCTTCCCTCTGTGCATCCTCTGAGCCCTTCCAGGTCTCTCTCTGGCTCCTCATGTTCCCTGCACTTTGCGTGTCCTCCCGGTCACCTACCAAGTGTTCTGACCCAGGTCCAGGGGCTGCTGCTGCCCTTCTCGCTGGATATTGGTGGAGCCTGTTCTGCTTTATGTCACAAATCCAAGGAGTAGAATGTTCTTTATATATATATATATAAACTTCTTGAACTGAAAAACAAAATTTTTCTGTGAGAAACAGGAAAAGGGTGAATTTGAGAAGAATTCCTATAGTTCATAGCCCCGTCTTTTCCTTGTTCATATGTGTTCCCGTATTTATCAGCTACTCTTTTGTCACTGGGCCCTTTTCCTTACAGGAGAGAAGTCTTCAGACTGTGAATTCACTGACCTTTCTGAAGAGTGACCTACAGTTCCTCAATGCCTACTGGGGCTTTGCCTTGCAGCATTTCTACTGGCATTTTATTTATTTTTTTATTTTTTTATTTTTTATCTCTTTATTTTTTTTCCAATTCTTTTATTGTTTAAATTTAACAATGGTTATATTACATATTTTCATCATCGGATCAGTTTAGATTAATACATATAGGTATATAAGATTGATCAAACAACTAAACATTAACCTTTCTAAATCCACATTACTTTTTTTTTCCTTTTCCCCCTTTTTTTCTTTGAAAGTTGACATATTACATATTGTCCTCACAATCATTCTATAGAGTGCAGTGTGTGGGCATGACCCACCTCCCTATTAATGTTGCATAGAAAAAAGAAAGAAAGAAAGAAAAAAAACCAGGAAAGAATATACTTCCGTTTGGACTAAGAGGAAGCAGATACATATACA
>PVJA010055033.1:0-11321 GCA_004027025.1 Myocastor coypus | reverse complement strand
TTTTTTTTTTTTTTTTTTTTTTTTTTTTTTTTTTTTTTTTTTTTTTTTTTTTTTTTTGAGACAGGGTCTTGCTATGCATCTCAGACTGGCCTTGAGCTCACTTTTGTAGCCCAGGCTGGTCTCAAACTTGCACCAATCCTCCTGCCTCAGCCTCCCAAGTGCTGGGATTACAGGCGTGCGCCACCACGCCCGGCTAGACCTACCATCTTAAATGAAGAACTACAGAGCTAAGCTGAGAGAAGAGGGGTTCAAAATAAAGATAATGAAGGCGTTTGATTGGTGGTTAACATAGGCAGCTGGGTGATCTCACAGTATAATGGAGGAAAAAATGGGGAAAATGGTATCAAGAGCAGGTCTTCATGCTGTCAGACGGGATATGTGTTTCTTCAGTTTTGCTCCAGGTGTTGAAAGCCTTTCACTTTTGTGTTTTTTACAAGTTTTCAACAAACATGTAAATATGTCATTGCCCTAGATTGCAGAGACATAGACATCATTCAAATTAGAAAATTCTGACTCTTCTAGAAGTCTCACAAAAATTTGTAGCCCTCTTTGATTACCAAAAATAATTTGATTTTCGTGTGGATGAGTCACTCCTCTGCATTGCTGAAGCAACACCTATTCAATCTAGGGCAGGTTCTTTCTCAGCTGGACCTTAACGGCAGGCGACCCTGTGCAGACAGATTGCCCAATCCGAAGGAAACACCATGCATGTGGAATTCTGCATAAGTGGCGTCCTTCAAGGCACAAGCCTGTGGAGGTCTCTTCAGAAAGACTATTGTGTCTGGTTATACTCCATAATACCCAAGGTATGTATTCCCAAATAAGAATTGTGGCTTGATTTGAAATTAGAAGATAGATCTCCTGATATCTAATCTCAAGTTTTCACCCAAAGCACCATATAATTCCATAAATCTCAGCTTCAGTCTTGAAAAGAAGCCCAAGAAAAAGCAAAATAAGAACTCGCCTTGGCAGTGAAAATGCTCAGATGAACAGGGCAGTTGGCAGGTGCAACCTTAAGTAGGATTATAGGCTTATTCTGAAATAAATAAAAAATATAGACTGCAAGAATTCCAAGACCTTGACCTTTCAGATATGAACATTGCTTAAAGGATTAATTGGTACATAGATGCTTCAGCATATTGAGCAAATCTGCATTAGGTTTAATGTTACAGATACTTTTGTTTTTCTTTTTTTAGGGAAGGGTCTACAGGGTGTTCAGGGTTTCACTACTAGATCGGACTCAGAGTGATCTACCTGTTTACAGCCTCTCAAGAGCTGACATTACAGGTGTGCACCACCATGCCCAGTCTCGATGGCCATCTCAGCACACCCCCAGGGATGGGGCTGGCACCGCAGGCTCTGGAATGGAACCCCAGGCCCCGGTAACTGTTTGCAGTTGCTTTAATCTGCTGAGCTATTTGGCGGGCCCTATTGGCAAAGATACCTAATGTGTATGTATTTTCAGGATTACACAATGAATAAAAAGTCAGAAAGTCAGAAAGGATGCTGCTGCGAGCATTACCCCAAATAAACAGCTGAAACATGTCATCAACACTGATGAGCACACATACCCCCATGGTCCTTTGGGTGAAACATCAACTCTGCTGGCTGTGGGGTCCACTCCGGTGACGAGCGGAGCACACGGCTGGGCATGTCCCGGAGGCGTAGCCTTGAGGTCTGCCTCGGATCCCTTGCCCCTTCCTGTCTGCACTGTCCCTGTGCTCTGCTCTCTGGCCACCATAAGTTAAGATGCTTTGCTCTGCCACACCCTTCTGCCACGATGCTCCTGCCCTCAGACCATCCAGCCATGGGCTGAGTTCTGCGTGCTGTGAGCCAGATGAGCTGCTCGCCTTGGAACTTGTGGTATCAGAGACAGGGACACTGCTCATATGCCTTCCAAGAGTGTCCGAAAAGGGTTATTATTTATAGAAGGTCTTCCGAGGAGGACAGGCAAGATTGGTTCGCATGCATGTTCTGGGGCTTGGAGGTGGTGGAGCTGAAGTTGTCATCAGTGCAAAAGAAAGGCTGTCCAGTTTCTTCTCAGCTTGTCTAGCAGTAGGCAAGAGGAAGCAGAGCTCCAGAACCCTGATTTGGGATTGCACAGCTACAAGGGCAGAATCTGGGGCCAAACAGAAAGCCTACCACTCGTCAGTCCACTTGTTTAGTTTTGATGGTATTATCTACGTAAGCCATGCAAGGACTCCAGGAGTCCCAAATGCTTGCATGAAGGATAGGACCTCTAGAAGTGCTGGTGAAGGAGGAAGTCTCCCAGCTATGCTTGGGAGGAACTTGAACTCAAGTTCCTGGTAGACTAAGGGACTGACTTATCTCCTCCTCATCGTGTTTATCGTTTTTGTCAAACATCTATTATAGTACTTATGTACTGTAGTACTGAGTACTGGGGGTAAAAAGAAATGCAGAAGGCATGAATGAAGCCTTCAAGTAGCTGATAGCACACTTCCTGTTTGGCTGGTATCAGGTCTGGGGTACTTTTCCTTCCTCTGTGTTCCTAGAGTCAGCTTAGTCTAGATCAGTGACAATCTTTTCACCTAAATTCTAACCGTTACACAGGCCTTCTTTCCTCATCTGACTTGTTTTTTTGGCTTTTCACCCATTATCCCTGGTGTGTGGTCTCCTCTACGTTTCCCACACAGTTTTTCCCTGCTCCCTTCCCAGCATGCACCTGGGACATCGGCTGATGTTAAGGGTCCTGCTTCCTTGATCATACTGGGTTCTTCTATACAAATGTAGCAATTCTGGTTCTATTTCCTCAGCATTTGAATAAGAAAAGATGTATCTGTGCTATTTGAGGTACATGATAAACTACAAATGTGAACAATTCTAGAGTTGCAAGTACAGTATCTTAATGCCAGACTTAAAAAAAAAAAACACCAATGAAAGAACCTTACCTCAACCTAGGAGAGCTGTGTCACATGGACAGTGACATAGATCGCTCAAGGGCAGGACAGGGAGTCTACTGTTCCAACTGCTGTGCTCTATTTAGTATATCATAAAATACCACGATACATCACCTTAACAAGATGATTCAGAAACGAGTAAGAGAGGGCTAGGGAGAGCGATTTCTCCTCCTCAGGTTGCACCACAGCACATGCCGCACGAGTTCATATTTCATTACTCAAAAGGTCAAGCTCGAAATTACAGTCAGTTGAAAGGTCTGACTAACAAACTGGTTTGACAAAATCAACACAGGCTTCTTTCAAGTAAAAATCTAGTAGAAATATTATATTTGACATTATTCTTTGAAGGAGTTTTTCAAGATAATGATAAAACATGGATTGTTTAGACCCTTTGGCATAGAGATCTAGATATCAATTAGCCTGGTCAATCTGTTTTGTCTTCCTAAAATCAAGTGAACGGCACCTCTGCAATGGTCTCCATAAGGGTAACAGAAATTTACCTGCTGTCCAACAGTGCAAAATGATTCTCCTTTCTTCATATTTTCATTTTGTCCTCTTGACAATTATTCTGAAAATTATAAGTTGAAATCTTGTAGTTTTAATTTGTATTTCCCTGAGAATAATGAAATCAAGCATTTTCCTTTGCTATTTTGTGGTTCAACTTTCGCAAACTCATTATTTCATGGGTTTCCAAAAAATATTAATCTAAGTTATTTTTCGCTTTACCATGGGATTTTGCAGTACCATACAGTATACATATGCTGCTAAAATTGCATAGCTTTATGAGCTTAGGGTATGGTTAAGCACATTAGGAGTGTTTTTAAAAGTGTGGGAAAGGTTCATAAGAGTATGGGAAGGGTTTATAAAGCCTTAAAATGTCTATTAATATTACACTACTTGTCTGATTGTCTAAACGTAACCTCCACAGTGAGGGGCCGCCGTATCCATATGTCTTCTCATAAGAAGCAGCTGTTCAGGTTCATTTGCTTTTGCTAACCAGGCTGTTTTCTGGACCCTAAATTGGGTTCCCAGTATATTGTGAATATTACCTGATTTCTATTATGCAAAGCTTGTCTTCCGTACATTACCTCTGTACTCGGCTGCTGGATTTCTTGCTCTGCAGAAACTGTAACACTGAATCTAGTCCATTCGTGCAGTTCAGGAAAAGCTGGCCACAGCGTCCCCAGCCCCGCGGCGTCCCTGTGCCCAGGCTGCCCCCAGCCCCGCGCCTGCCCTCGCGTCACCCTTCCGGTAGCCCAGGACGGCCCTCGCTCTGCCCTGAAGTGGTGCTGCCAGGCTCTCCCGGCACAGTCACTGTCTTACCTCAGGAGGAGGGGCCTGGCTTGCCCTGCGCTTCCTTCTCAGCCCCAGCACAGCAGCTCAACAGTGAGCGAGGCAGGGCTGAAGGGCCTTTGCGTAGGCGTGAACATCTGCGCGAGCACAGGGGAAATGCATTCCTATCCTGACCTATCAGTGCTGTGTGCAGTACACTGGTAGCATGCCTGAGGGAACTTGGTACGCAGGTATAACCCCTCGCAATCCCTGTCTTCACTGCTTTTCCTTCCCCTGCCTTTGAAAAGGGAATCTATCTCCCCATTTCCTGTTACCTTTCGTTTTCTCTTTAGTTTTATTTTGTATTTTGTGCGGGGTCTCACTAGGCAGCTTGCACTTATGGTGATCCTCTTGTTCTCATCCTCTGCAGTGCTGGGGTTACAGGTGCGCACCACTGTACCCGGTCTCGGTGGCCCATTCAGTATGCCTGGGGGTGGGCCAGTGCGCGTGTGGTGTCAGGGGTCAAGCCTGGTCCCTGAGCTCACCTAAGTAGGTACTTAGTCTGCGGAGCTATCTCACTGGCCCTGTTTTCTCTTTTTTACTTTGGGCTTCACATATAAAAGAAATGATGGAATACTTAAGGTTGTGTGTCTGAGTTATTCAACATTATAGTCTAGCTAAACCTTGCAAGCAGCCTGGATGTCCATTTACAGATGACTGGAGAAGAGGATCGCGCTAGAAATAGCACACAATGGAGTGCTGCCCTGCCTCGTGATAACCTCGAGTCACTTGTAGGAGAAGTATGTTCATTTCCTTAAATTACAACCTGAATAACTTCCAAATGTGTTCAGCGGATTCCCCTATGAAGGTATCAGGATGGCCAGGAACAACTACCAGCACAGAACTCTCCCTTGTGTTTGTCTTCCTGGGAAGCGGGATAGCTCCTCCAGTTTCCCTCCCGAGTTCGGTCTCCTATTAGGGAGCTTTGAGGCCAGTCTAAGATTATGGCTTCGGATATCTGAGTGTTATTTTCCTATGAAAGACAGTCTAGAGACCATAAATGCCATATATGTTTCCTCATCCTCTCCCTCTCACACCTCACTAGGCATCTTCATCTGTAACTAAGCATGTTTACTCACAGCCTAAAGCAGCCTAAAGCTGGGCGTCTGCTCACTAATTTAGCCCTTTGGCACCTACACAGTGGTCTTCAAAGAAAAATGATCCTGCAGAGGAATAGACTAAAATTCTAAAAAGCACAGAACTTCAGAAAGTGACTTTTCAGTAACAGGTCACAGCTGGTAACAAGGGATACCTAGATAAATCCACCACTAGGGCTAATCAGCTGGATTTAATTTTCAGTAAGATTCACTGCGTAGAAGTATTGTATGGGCGAAAAACGATCTGCAAGATGATGTGCTTTTACCAGTAATCAGCTTTTACTGTATGGTTTACATAGGCAACTGTGAAATGTATTAGTGTACTTCTGAGAAACTCACCTATAAATTATGAACGGAAAACGGAAACTGCTAATGTCTGTAGCTATCTCTAGTTACAAATCTTTATAATTCATAACTCAGCTCGAAATGTGATGTTCAGAATGTAGCTGAATTGCTTATGAATGAGCACAGTTTGAAAAGAAAATGGAATGTCACAAAGGTTTTTAAAATTTCTTCTCTGGTTTTATTTCCTTCTGCTGGGAGTTATGGGCTGCTTGTTCTTGCTTTGCTAATAACGACACATATATTAGATGATTTATTTCAACGTAGACATTTACTGCTATAAACTGGCATTAGAACTATTTTTGTTGTATCCTATGTTTTTGTATGTTTCTTCCATTGTCTCAAGGTATTTTGTGATTTCACTGATCTAGTACTGATTTCTAGTTTCATACCAGTGTGGTTGGAAAAGAATATTTAATATAATTTTACTTTTCTTACAATCAAAACTTGTTTTGTGGTCTAATATAATCTAGCCTAGAGAATATTTCTGATAAACCTGGGAAGAATCTCTACTCTGTTACTGCTGGATATAATAGGGTGTGTGTGTGTGTGCATGCGTGTGTACATGTGTGCATGTGCGTGTGTGTGTTAGGTCTACTGGTCAAAAATGTAGGTTAATTTGGTACTTCTTTATTTTCTATCTGGATGATCTATCCATTTTAAAAGTAAGATATTGAAAAATATACTATTAATATGCTACTCTGCCTCTGCCTTCAGACCCATTATATATGTTCATATAAAATGCCACCAGGCTTTTTACCAAGATGAAGGCAAAGAAGGAAGCCCCTGCCCCCCACCCCAAAGCTGAAGCCAAAGCAAAAGCTGTGAAGGCCAAGAAGGCCATGCTGAAAGGCATCCACAGCCACAAAAAGAAGATACGGACGTCACCCACCTTCCACCATCCCACAGCCCTGAGGCTCAGGAGGCAGTCATAATACTGTGGGAAGAGCGCCCCCAGGAGAAACAAGCTTGACTCCTCTGCCACCATCAGTTCCCCCTGACCACAGAGTCAGCCATGAAACAGATCGAGGACAACACACTCGTTCGTGTTCATTGTGGATGCCAAAGCCAATCTGCACCAAATCAAACAAGCTGTGACATCTATGACATCGATGTTGCCAAGGTCAGTACCCTAATCAAGCCTGATGGAGAGAAGAAGGCGTATGTTTGACTGGCTCCTGATTATGATGCGTTGGTTGTTGCCAACTAAACTGGGATACCTAAACTGCGTATAGCTGGCTCTTTTTTGGGGGGCGGGGCATGGGGACAGAGGTTCAAATTCAAGACCTTGTACTTGCCAGGCAGGCGCTTGTGCCATGGAGCTATCCCCACAGCCCCTAGGCTAATTCTAAATATATACTTTTTTCTCAGTAAAATAAATAAATGAATGAATGAATGAATGAATGCCTCCAGCAGTTCTGATACTGGTCTAACACTGACTTTGGCTGAGTGAGGTTGCTAGGAATGCCGTTTTCTCATTCCATGTTCTTGCCAGCTTGCAGCCTTGGTGGTATATGCATGACTGAGCCATTGGGTGGTTTGTACCGCTGCTGGCACTGATGGATCTAGTCGCTTTTAGTGGTCTTTTTACTAACAAAACTGTCAGAGCTAACTGACAAAGAGGCCTGAATTGAGGCCCTGTCCTTAGAGCTTCACTACCCAGGGATAATTGGCAGCAGGGTCCTGATCCTTACTTTACACCCGGCAAAGCTGGCTATGGGCTTTGTAGCTTGTTTCCTGCCACACAGCGTCTAGCAAGTGATTGCAGGGCTTGGTGCCTCCCAGTGCTACTCACCGCACGGCCCAGGTCAGTCCCCAAATGGTCCCATCCGCTCTAAGTTCAGTTCTGAGGTACTGCCATCCAGACTGGATCGTGACCTAGAATTACATTCTAAATTGCATGGACGGACACCCAGACATCAGGTAGAGGAACTGAGACAGAAGGTTCCCAACAGTTCCTCCTTTTAGTGACTGACTGTTGGCATTTTCTCTTTTGCACTGCCCCATTTCTTTAATGCCAGTTATGGCTAAGTGGACGTGACCCATTCGTACGTCTACCTGAATCTTGAGAGCCCTTGATGCAAACGTCTCCTTCAGACTCCTCCTGTCTGCATTCAACTGTAAAGTGCTGCACACGATACATGCTACCAACAAATCACAGCTGCGTGGATTAGTTCCTACTGGCTGCCTTAAGTGTTTTCCAAGTTTGGTTTTCTCATCTTTGGCTCTCAAGTACGCTCATTGGTCTGTATTTTCAGAACAGCTGCTGATATAAATCACAATGCCCTGCTACAACCCAAAAGAGGTAAAATTTAAGTAGGTATACTTAAGCAGGAGAAAAATACATGCCAAAAGCACACCAAAGCCACCTGAATCCAGATATGACTTTGTTTCTTTTATTCCCACCCTCAGTAGCTTTCTGGCATCTTAACTGAATTGAGTATTTTCATTAGTAACTCTAAAACACTACAAGAAAATATCAAATGCATTAACTGCACTATGACAAATGATACTGAAGAGAGAGTTAACTGGAATTAATTATTGAAGGCTTTGAGCAAGTATCTTTTATATCCACTTAGGTACAAAACTTTTGTAAGAAAGATAACACTTTTATTGCATTATAATTTTGTATTTTACAGGAGTTATAATGCAAATCATATGTACATGATTCAACTAAATGACAGAATAGCTACTACAAGATTCAAGATGTAAAACTAGAATTTAACAGGCAAAATACTCTATATAGCTTTTAATGGAAAATAAATGCTTACAAGTGATTTGTTATTGCCCCAGTCTAGTCATTTCTCAAGTGAGCCTAAGATGATCTGTATTTAAAATGGTACTCGTTATCTGAGCCAATGTTGTGCACATTTTGTAACATGTATAATAGGATTTGTCGAATTCTTTAAATATATATACACATATATACATATGTACACATATATAGATTACAATATACAGTACACAGATAGCTGTAATACCCCTGAACATTTTGCTTAAAACTATTACAAGGTTTCTATTATAAAACTACTTGAAAAGTTGGCATGACTTCTTGGTATTGAAGTTCAATCCTAAATACATTCTTTACAAAAAATGAATAGTGGTCCCACACTCATATTGTGCATTAGAATGAAGACAGTTGAAGGTATTTACAGTCTCGTGGTCCTTGGTTTCTGTGTGACATGTACAGAGGTGAGAAGATGGCAGGCAGGCCTATTTGGTAGGTTTTTCTACTTGTTCGTGTTTGAGTAGGTTCCAATTCTCTTCTTTGGAGTTGTGGATTTCCAGTTGCCTTGTATTACTGCTGCTGCTGCTTCTTTTGGTGTTCTGAGAACACTGGGCGGCTTTACTTCGAGGAACAGGAAGAAAAGATTTAACTCTGGAGACACCTGACTCAGTCTTTACGTTACTGTTGCTGCATTCGGTAGTTCCATGGCTGCTGGGAGGACCGGCCTCCTGCAAGAGGGGAGAAGCGGATCAAGCTCAGGGTTGCCGCTGCCGGCTGCTCCCTGCCAGCACTCACCTTCTGCCTCTGCACCTCCGGGCAGACAGGCCAGCGCTTCTCCCTACACACCAGTTCTTAGGGGAAATTAAAAGATTACAGAGCGGCCAGATGACAAATGCCAAGGTACTGACTGCCTGGTTTCCTCAGTCCCTTGCTGCTACTGCTGAACTCATGAATGCAGCAGTCCGTGAGTCCATGGGTAACATGCCTAGATCCCCTTATTAGTGGAACTTCACAAAACGCCAGGAGGCAGGAAGTCACCCAACAGGACTAACCCAACCACTGTCTGTGGGCAGCTCTACAACGTATGCCCCCTTGGGTAACTCACTTTTCTGTTCCAACAACTACTTAGAGTCCTTAGAACAGATGCACACTCTTACGCTCGATAATTAGAGGAGAAGCCTCTCCTCCTCCTGGAGTCCACAGTCCAGCGAATTGGGGCTCCTGCTCAGCCATTCCAGTGTTAGGTGGCTCAGCCTCTCTGTGGTTAGTGCGGGCCCACATTTCTTCCGGCCTTTCAGAAACCTTCTGACTGCTAGGCCAGGGTCTGCCAGGTCCTCTACGCAGAACCACAGCTACACAGGTAAGACGATGTGCTCACCGAGGAAGACTGAGGAAGCTGGCACAAGACCTCGGGGGACTGAACTTTCACTTGAAGTGTTTCCCCCGTCAGAGGCTCTGCATAAGAAGCCTACGAAACTAACTGTTCTGAAATAGTAAACAGAGGTTATTTTCCTTTTTTTTTTTTTTTTTTAAGACAGGGTCTCGCTACGCAGTTCAGGCTGGCCCTGTACTCACTTTTGTAGCCCCCAGGCTGGTCTGCACTCCAAGAGATCCTCCTGCCTCGGCCTGCAGAGTGCTGGGACTGCAGGCGTGTGCCACCATGCCTGGTTCCGGGGCCACGTGAACGGTGCCCATGTACGGGGCTGAGAGGCAGTGCCTGGGGGTCTGGGCTGAGACCGCACGGCATGCTGGGCCAGGAGCTGAACTTGGGTCCCTGTGCTTACCAGGTAGGTGCTGATACCTCTAAGCTATCTTGCCAGCCCCTGTTTTCCCTCCTTCACAGCAACAATGCACTCATTAAAAGTTTTGAAAACAGACTTTGACAGGGAAAGTAGATAGCATGGCTTTAGTGCAGAGTGATCAAGTCCCGGCAGCAGCATTGCTCACAGACACTGACAAAAACGAACTTCTGCCAGACGAAAGCTTCTTCTGCAAGGAATCAAGAAGCAGCTACATGCATGCAGTCTGTAGTGTTAGGACCAGCTATGCTCAAGGAAGCACAGAAAAACAAGTCCTGAGTGCCAGGAGGGCAGGATGTGCACATCTGCTGCTCCTCACCAGCTCCACTTGCACCTCATGGTGGGGTAAGGGCGAGGTAGAAACTGCAAGATAGCCACACTCTGTCTGACCCCTGTGTTCTGCTTTTGCTTTGTAGAGAAGCTGACGCTATGGAGCTACCGGAAAGAAAATGGAAACCGCGCTGCTTCCGGGAGCTGGACAGTTAAGGAGCACACGCTAAGATGCAGAGACACCATGCAAATACTTCAGCCCAGCTTCATTTCTCCTGGTAAGAAATGACTGAAGTCTACAAAGCAGAACACAGTCATGGGCCTACTGAGGGCATTCAGAATCCTTAATTTGGTCTAAAACACCAGCCAATTCACATATACACAGCATTCAGAGGACATGGCATAGTATAAAATGATAGGGATGAGTTGGCCTAAAGAATCAAAAATGCAACTGTGCCATTATTGTTGGACTTCCCCAACAATCCACAGGGCTCATGCCAGGGCTCAGACAGAGCAAGGGAGACACACACTGTTTCCTCTCCTGGCCTGTACCCTGGCCTTCACCATGAGGTCAAGAAAAATGCCCAAATGCCTATGGCGTGGGTGGGTTGTCAAGGCCGCAGGCAGGCAGGCAGGGCTCAGGACGGCACGTGAGCTGACAGGACGGGAGCGCAGGGCGTTCTCTGTGACTCAGCGTAGGCCTCAGAACACGTGGCTGAGAGGGCAAGAGCAGAGCTACAGCTTGACAGACGCTGTCCTGTAGGCAAGAGTGGGGCTTGTGACGCCCCGGCAGCCAAGTGACTTCCTCCAAGCTGAAGTGCACTAACCCTCAGAG